>CM035424.1:147296667-147339167 GCA_020310875.1 Ceratopteris richardii | reverse complement strand
TATAATACTTCTCTATTTGTCAAGACAAGTAATTAAAAGCTGACATACCTATGTGTGTATGTTGATGATATCATCCTTAGAGGTAGTGATGCCAATGGCATCAAAGAAATCAACCTAATGATGCAGAAGTTCAATATCAGTGATCTAGAATCACTGAAGTATTTTCTTGGACTTGAATTCGTCTACACAAATTCTGGAATTTATATTACTCAAAGGAAGTATGTGTAGTACATGTTGAAGAAGTTCCACTTGGAGAATGCAAAAATAGCTAGCATTGTTATGGAGGTAAACCAAAACTTGAGTGCTTATGAAGGTGATTTGCTTGAACATATTGCAAGATATCAAAGCATAGTAGGAAGCCTAAATTATGCTACATTGACAAGGATTGATATTGCTTATGGAGTAAATTTCTTAAGTCAATTCATGCACAAACCAAGAGCACCTCATTTGGAAGCTGCCAAAAGGATTTTGAAGTATCTCAAGGGTACTCAAAATCAAGGTTTATACTTTCCATATACTTCAGATTTGGACATCAAGCTATACTCAGATGCAGATTGGGTAGGTTGTAAAGATGACACGAGGAGTACCTCAGGTTATCTTTCATTTGCAGGTAATAAGCCCATTTCATGGTCTTTCAAGAAGCAACCTACTGTTGCTTTATCTTCAACAGAGTCTGAATACAAAGGATTAACCAATGCTACACAAGAAGCCATATGGATTAGATTACTATATTCAAATTTAAGTCTTCACACTTACTCATCTATGATCTTTCCTGACAATACTAGTTCTTTACATCTTGCAACAAATCCTATCTAGCATGCAATAACCAAGCATATAGAAGTTCACTATCATTATGTGAGGGAGAAGCTACTGAGCAAAGAAATTCAACTTGCATATGTATCCACTAATATGAAATGTGCAGATTTATTGACCAAAGCACTTGATGGTACTAAACTTTGCAAGTTTAAAGCTATGATTGGATCGCAGGACATTCAAGAGGATTGATGAAGAAGAGCAAGCCAAGATGTTCCGTTTGAGGGGGAGCTCTTGGTGCAAATGCTAAGCCTTCACACTTGGCTAGGCATTGAAGAAGCTATATGAAAACATTTGAAGGACCACATGAACCATTGCTTATGACTTTTTACCATTAACTTTTGTAAAAGTCATTTGACTTGGAGGAATCTTGTAATCCCACTAAAATCGTGGAGTTAGGAGATCAATATGCTACGAGTTCTTATCAGAGAATATCACCTCATTTAGAGGAAGAACTTTTAGGTGGAAGATCATTTGAATTTCAAATTCAAATTTGAAGAATCTCTCTATAAAAGAGACTTGTAATCTCACAGCTATTAGTGCTCCCATTACTAAGCATATTGTAGATGAAGTTGAGGGGCTTACACTATAGCCTACTCTTATCACCATCATTTGGCGTCATATTCATGCCAATGATCATGCATAACATTGTTACATATTAAATTACATCATCGATCATGTCCATCTCCTTCTCTGCTATATCTACTCAAAATAGTGTACTTGTAATGACCATATCTCAGTGAATTGTTATCCATTTTCCATGATCTATAGCTTGTTGGAACCAGCTCAAAGTCTACTACAAACTCTCAAAGTTTCAAAGGATTTGGTTCAACCAATTGGGAGAAAAGCACCTCAAAGTGATCACTAGTCATTCTTTGCATAGTCCCTAAAAAGTCGGGGTAAGCTTCTACTTGCTAAAGACATTGCTCAATGTGTAGTCTATCATTTTAAGTGATTCCACTTGGAATCATTAGCTCTCTAAGCTAGTTTGATTCACCCAAAAGAAATTTTCCTAATTGCTACTATATTGTGAGCATTGAGCATAATATCTAATAAGTTTCAAGACCAAAATAGCAAGTTTTTTATCACAAGCTAGTTACAAAGTTATCTGTTTTTATTCAATTGTTTGTGGCATCTCCAAAGTACATAGGTACCTTATTTATGCCATTTGCAAGCTAAGAGGACCTACAACACAACTATGAAGTAAACTAGGGCAGGTATTAAGCAAGGTTTGGCAGTACCAACTCATTTCTTGAAGTATTCATCCATCTCTCCCAACACACATGGCCTGTATGTTTGGTCAACTATAACACTCCATGGCCGACCATAAAAAAGATTCATTTGTGATTAGCCTTCATTTTGCTAGATAAGTATAAGGTAAAAACATTG
Source organism: Ceratopteris richardii (assembly GCA_020310875.1). Classification (NCBI taxonomy): domain Eukaryota; kingdom Viridiplantae; phylum Streptophyta; class Polypodiopsida; order Polypodiales; family Pteridaceae; genus Ceratopteris; species Ceratopteris richardii. Next base: position 147,336,965 of record CM035424.1, on the reverse strand, counting down.
GTGCATACCTTACACCATTTGTGGAAGAGATGCAAACTTTATAGGATGGGATTACTATGTGTGACATATCTCAAACTATAAGAAGACAGGATGTGTAGTGCAATCCATAATTATATGGACAATGCATGATTGAACTGGTTATGGTGAATGTTCAAGTTTATTTATTTCGGATTACCATGATTTTTCCCTATGCAGAGGACTCGAAGCATGCTACTCCAAAGCACTTCGAAAAACTACTTATGAAGAACATCATAGATATCTGACTGATGGACATGTTTTATGTGAAGGAAAAATTAACCGACAAGCGTAACGCCAAATGAAAGCAAGCAATTGAAAGTAGTTGTGGGATGTAGAAATATCAATCAATGGCATGAAATAATTATCGATTTTTCACGAATCATTTGGTAGACCCTATGTATATGTTCAAGAATGTGGTAGAGATACGCTAGAAGATAATGATCAGAAAGAAGAAAAGCAAAGCACAAAGGAAGGAGTTAGAGGAGTAAGGCCGTATATAAGAGTTGTGAGCAATTACCAAGCCCAACGAAAGAGTGTCGCTACCAAGAGCTCTTTGGGTGCTTCGGAAGATAAAAGAGAAACAAATGAAGAAGGTGATTTTAGAGTTTCGAGTACCTACTAGATACATGAGGTGTCTAAAGATTGCCTTCATACGAAATGACGATCTCAAAGTCGTTAAGTCTTATGAACGGCACAAGTTTTTATATTTTGTGCTTCTTCTAACTCTAAAAGATTATTGTTTGGAAGATATGCGAACAATTTATAACATCAGTTCCTTGATACAATGGATCTCTTCTAAAGAGATAAGGAGAGAGAACATAGAGAGTGCAAAACTCAATGCTATAGAGGCTATCTGTATGGTTGAGAAATAAGCATAGAGATCATTTATTGGTTCATGTGGTTGATGAAGTTGCAATAATAGGAACTATCCATAGTCAATGCATGTTCTTCTTAGAGCGTTTCATGAAGATATTAGCATGTCCAGAGGGAAGTATGGAAGAGAGATGACTCATATAAGAGTTTCTTATATTCATAAGAGAGTTTCTACATATGTCAAACTTAGAAATGCCTCGCTTATGGAGCGATGATTAATGTATTTGTCTCATAAGAGATGAACCTCAAGATAAACGGATGTAAAGAAAAATGGATGCAGCTTTCAGAGAAAATGCAATGAAGTTTTGTATCGTTAACTTTGAGCCTATGCAAAAGTGATTGGAGAGGTATGAGCTTGCAAAGGAGACAAACACAAAGGAAAGAGCTCAATTTCAAAAGAATGGTTCTACTCGCTTTTTGCCTCTTCTGAAAAGTTTTTAACCTCTTCCATCCTTTCCAACAAGCAGATGGCTACATACAGTCATTTCACAACTTGCAACAGTGGGTATGATATCTTGAAGAAGAGGAAAAACTCACGAAGGGGTGTGATTGGGAGTATTCTAAATACAAGACACTATGGTCTCATGGACGACACTTTCAGATGGCACGAAACGACAAAAATACGTCTACTTTTGATAGTGGAATGATGATGAACTTTTTCCTAAAAAGTGGAGCTAGTTCAAGAGACGAGAATGCTCAAGAAAGCTAGCTCAAGTATTGTAGAGTGATCCAAAATATCTTGAAGCTATCCTTCAAAAGGTTTGAATACTTTCTATTTGATGTGAAATGGTTCAAAGTAGTCACCTTTAGAACAAACGCAATAATGAGGCGGCATAAGAGTGGTTTGCTTCAAGTAGACTCCACAAAGCTATAAACAAATGAAAGAGACACATTTGTACTTCCCGAACTCTGTAAGCAAGTTGTCTTTATGCCAGATTTGAGAGAATTAGAGTGGCTATTTGTTTTATAAGTCTCTCCACGTAACAGACAAATTTATGAGGACAAAGATATAGAAGAAATTTAATATGTAGTGGACTCTGAGATGCATTTGGTAATAGAGAAGAAAGAGATCATTGTCCAAGATGAAGAGATTTTTGAAAAAGATGAAAAACACGATCAAATAACAGATGATATGTTGTACAAGAATAATGATCAAGAAGGAATGGCTATACCAAGAGATCTAGAAGTCACCAATGTAGAGAGAGGCATCTTCTGCATGTTAAATCTCCAAGAGGATGCTAGAATAGAGGATATATGAAGCAAACGCTTGCAGTTACTAATTTGTGTTTATTTATTTTACGATGTTTTTTTATACACTACTATCTTTCTATATTACCATTATTATCATATTCTAATTATTTTAGTTTTATGTTATAGAGCACGATGGGAGACGGTACATCGATTACTTCGCACTCCATGAAAGAGCAGTTTATGGAGTTTATATCTCATGCACGTCTTGCTTATATGGCTAGAGCATCAGAGTATTGGATCGCTGATAATAGTACTCCCCTCGACCTCACTGCCACAAGCGGAACTCCCATCGACACCACTGCCTTTGGTGACAGTACTCCCACCGACCTCACTCCCTTTAGCGGGACTACTCCCGTCGAAGGTACTCTTAGCTTTACAACTCCACCACGACTACCCTCTCAACCATTCTCTAGTAGCTCTAATAGTTGACATATACATTCGTCATCATAGCGCGATACAAGTGCAGACCTGCTTCGTTCATCCTATGGGTCGAGGTCGTGCTCTAGAGCAGATTCCAGAGGTGGATCGATAAGTGGCTCTAGAGGAGGCGGATGTTGTGAAGGTTATGCGACAGATGTCTCACTTTTACTCTTAGAGCGAGTACCTCATATGCAAATATATCGCATAATACATCACGTACACCTTGGGGTGCTCATGATTATGACGACTCTACAGTGTACCATATATTTGATGAAGCTCCATTGATGGATGCGATGAAAAAGACCATGTGTCAAAACATACGGTAGTTGTGCTTCATAGAGTTTGCACACTCTATCATGGTGAAATGGAATGAACAGGACAAAGATGAAAAAATTATATCACAGAGTCTATTAATCACCAACACTGACCAATATTCGAGCACCATATTATCAACTAAGAGTGGATTCAGCATACGATGAATGAAGTGATATCACATCGATGATCAGAGACTCGTGACACTTTCAAAGTAGGCTTGCCAAAGCCCATATCATTAGACGCTCAAGAGTGGGATATGATCCGCGATGAGAAACAACAAACTTTTGACTGATATCGTCAACAACTAGATGCAACGGTCATACTTTTAGATATGGCCTAAGTATCATATTTTGATAGCGACGGGTACAACACTAGGCATCACGAGTTTTTAAGTACCATTTTGATGACAGAATTTATTTGTGTTAAGCACGTCATGTATATTTATTTAACATTTTACATATTTGTTACAAGAGTTGGCAGTGGATCACCCTCCCACACGAGTAGAGTAGGCTTATGGATATCGTCATGGATTAGTTTCACAGTTAGAGGACTTAAAGAGACGACGCGATCGTTTAATGGAAGGATCTACGATGAAGTAAGCTTACATAGTTGGTTTGTTGTTTTTTTTCTATTGTTTATAAATATCATGTCAATATATCTCATTTCATGGATGTGCTTTATTGCAAGACTCCAGATATTTGGCTCATATATGGCAATGATGCGCCTCAATTTTGAATTGGGTTCCTATATGGTAGTGATTTGGCATATTTTGTATTTGGCTCATGTATGGAAGTGGTTTACCAAACTTTTGAACATGGTTTATTTATGGAATTTATATCTCTTTCATACATGGTTCATTTATATATGGAATATCTCTTTTGTACATGATTCACAGTTCATTTTGCTCATTTCTTTTATATTCATGTGTTTTGCTTTATCAAATCATGTTTTGGTTGCCGACTAGACCCCCCCTAAATTTACAACCACTAGAGTACATGTCACATGTACTCTGTTTCTTTTGGACAGAGTGTATTGTCTTTTGCTACACAACATAGTAATGTTGTTGCACCAAAAGACAACACACTCTACCCAAAAAAAAAATTTGCAAATATGATCGTCGATATGGGTGATAATATGAGCGTCGATATATCCAAGAAAATATCGGTGCCTATACCGATGCTTTTGCCCAAGAACTTACGGATGCCTACATCAACGCCTATACGAACGCTTTGCAAGAGTTACCAATGATTATACCAATGCTTATATCGATGCTTACGCACATACTTGCATCTATATCGATGTTGGGATAAAAATACTCCCGTGCATTTGCGTCGATATTGTTGTCGGTGCACCATTCATATGTTGTAGTAGATAATTTAGGAGACCATCAAAAGTCTGCACTTACATAGACACCAATCAAGATGTGCATATGTATTCTTTATCATAGTAAGGATAACAACCAAGCTATACACGTCTACATTCAAAATCGAAGGGTTGCACACCAAGAATATATGAATACAAGTTAAAGTTCACACATATAAAACAAAAGAATATATGAATACCAATGAAGGTTTGAGCTTGAAGGAGATATATCCGTGTAGACCAACAATATATGAATACAAGTTAAAGTTCACACATATAAAACAAAAGAATATATGAATACCAATGAAGGTTTGAGCTTGAAGGAGATATATCCGTGTAGACGAAGAGTTTAGTAGGAAATCATAAAGTATATTTATTCAAAAAGGCAACAAAGAAAAATTGTAGCTACAAAAGTATCATATGAAAACTAAGTTAAAAATGTTGGTGCATGTGCGAAGCCAAAATGCTTGAACATATTCCATGATTTCATTATGCTTGACCATATTCCATGACTTCATTCCACTCTGAGGTTAAATAATATGGCTTTTTTATATCCATTACTAATAGGTTCTATGAAGAACGAATCTTGTGAATGTAATGAAGGCCAAAACCCACGACTCACATTCAAATTCAAATTCAAATGCTCCTAAAACTAGGAAGATTATAGGTGAGATTTATCAAAGACCCATGTTCAAAAATTATACTTATACACTACTTTCTTATTCGTGGGATATGGCAATCCATCCAATCAACTCTTGAGTGTAAATTGTACTCAATTGCAAGTCTTTGAAGTCCTCCAACATTTCCATGTACTATACTTCACCTTTCAATACATACAAATTAGGTTTTATCATCATCTCTACTCATTGCTCATTGTTACTGTGTACTTCTCAAATTAAATTCTATGTGTTGTTGAAGTCGTGTTATGGTCTCATGAACTTTTTCCATCGATCGAAACATGAAGCTAACACTCATATAACTAAAAGAAAACTTGAATATTATTAATTGTTTAAACAATATTACAAAAGTAATAATAAAATAATTAAATATCACAAATAGATAGGCAGATAATTAGATGCTAAATATATAGATAGATACATAGATAGATGTGTATGTATATATACAGACACACGGGTATAGATGCATACATATACATTCCGTTTTCAGCCAAGCCAGCCGTAATGATAACTATGATACATACATCTATCTTCGTATGCATGTGTTTGTGTTTCTATGTATTTCTATACGCATGTGTATGCTTGTGTGTATTTGTACTCGTAGACATATACATAAACGGAAAAATGATCAGCTATATATGGATGGCCGTGGAAGCAAACAAGACCTAGTAAGACTCCAATATCCTACGATTCAAATCTTCGATGATTGCAATACCACATTTATACCACTAGCATGTGGTACACATTATCCAAGCTTTAGTTCATTCCCATTCAATAAAAATCGATACATGTGAAATGATGACACCCCTATTAGAACTTCCTAAATGCATAGATGAAGATAACATATGCATGTGCACTAAACATTCAGAAGAGGGATAACCCCCTTAATACATATCGATAATATTGTTCCTTTCCTCCAGTTGCGAAGTAAACTATCTCAAAGATATATTGTCGGTGAAGACCTTAGTGTGTTTGTCCAAGATGTAGTGCCTCCATTTGCGTAGGCAATGAACCACCGCTAACATTTCCTGTTCATGTGTGCTCCATCAAAAGTGTGCACAGGATCTTTGTAGGATCTGTGTACACATTATCCAAGCTTTAGTTCATTCCCATTCAATAAAAATCGATACATGTGAAATGATGACACCCCTATTAGAACTTCCTAAATGCATAGATGAAGATAACATATGCATGTGCACTAAACATTCAGAAGAGGGATAACCCCCTTATTACATATCGATAATATTGTTCCTTTCCTCCAAATATTGATGCTTTACACAAGTGTGCACAGGATCTTTGTATGTCTCATGACCTCATGAAACCCAAGGTATGACACGGAATACATTAGTGCAGTGTCAGAGGCAGTCTGCGTCGAGCTGTTACTTATGCGCTCCAAGCTTCACTTTGAGGATCCTTGCACCAAGCTACACTATCCAGAGTGCAAACCTGGTAACTTGGCCCTCATAAACTGACTAGTCCTTTAGAATATGTAAAAATTAATGTCATTGCATCATGTATTTTGCTTTCTTTCTTTTGATAAGACACAGTGAAAGACTTACTCCTGTTTGGATAGTAGAAACTAAGATATTACATTCGAACCTAAAAAGAGACTTCAGTGTCCCATTGTTCTTCATGCACAACACAAGATCATATAGATATGTTTACTCTCCTAATAGGTGCATTACTTCTTTCTCCAGAACATTGCATTAGTGTAGCTCACATAAAAGAAAGTGAATATAGACACATTGCATTTGACGACAGTGCTGAATATTGTCATTCTGTTTGTGCGAACATGTAAAACTATCTTATGAGCAGATAAGAAACAAAATTTACAAATCACGTGGGGGAGCTCTCACAATTTTATAAAGACTATCTCCAACTAAGGCCCTAATGGAGCTGACAATGATGTCAAATCGTTACTGAAAAAGGAACATGATGCCGTTAACTGGCACAAATTGTGCCAAAATGAGGTTGGTGAGAGTTGGTATAAGCTACCAATGTTCCCGAAGTCCAGTTCACTGCAATAGAGTAGTAGAGTCCTGCACGTTCTCAAGATCATCAGAATTCAGATTACAATGCTGTCAAATACACTGCTTCTTGAATTTTCTGCTAAGCTTCAACATGCTTCCACGAGGCTTCTAACCTGCACATGAATGTTTGGTTAGCGGCCAGTCAAACAAAATTAATCATGCTTTGCTTGTTAGATACATAGTGTGCATGTCTGGCCAACAGAAAGTAGTGAGTTTATTTCCATAACACTCCAAAGAAGGCCAGTTGAACAGTAGACGAGGGATCAGCAACATTGGAATTGAGGGTGAGAAGGCATTCCACATTCAAACCACATAGCAAGCAACACAAATCGAGGCCCCAACGTGTTTCTAACTTTACCAGCCCAAAACAGCTACTCATACTAGGGAACAAGATCTACTATACCAGAACCTATGAAGCCATTGTCTTCCGCTCTTGGTTGATATTTTCTTGACTTTTATCAGTTACTAATCCATCAATTATGTATACATCTACCTTTAGACTACTGAAAGTACGCCATTTATCTAAGGCAGAGAAGAAATAATAACACGAAGTGTAGACCAGAGGAATCTTTAAGCCATTTGGATGGTTAAAAAATACTATCCTCCAAGACATCGGCAACTGCTTTTTGTAAGGGTCTTCTCTCCTTTTGACATTTATCCGTTATGGACGTCCAGGAGTTTTGTATAAAGCTGACCTTCAGAAATATAGGAAGAACTCCAAATGAATTCAATCATGTAAGACCTTTAGTCTTATGCCTACATCATCCAAGCCAAATTAGGCTTTCCAAAACATTAACTCAAATCAACCTCTGGCATTTTGTCATGCAAAACACACAGAACCTGAAAAAAGGATTCAAATCTCAAACAAACTGTTTCAAGCCTTGAACTTGGCAGCTGTAATAGGAGGGAATGATTCTGAAAGGGGGAAAAGGGAAACAAGAGGAGGGAGGAGGGTAATTCTAAACAATTTCTACGTGCCACCCTATTATAATCACTATCAGTACCCCTCATTCTCTTCAGAGACGTTTCCAAAGCCTAATCTTGTCATCAACTCGCCTATATCTTTCTGAACCTCTTTCCTAACCTAATCCTATATATCCATAAATGGCTTTATGCGAGCATCTATCGATTACTTGCCATTCTGTATTCTGATTTGAATCATTGTTGTTCGGAATTCTGACTTAAATCATCATCATTTAGCTTTTTTATTTTAATCATCTGTCCATTTACTCATCTGTATGTATGTATGTGTATGTATACAAGACATTATGTATGTCACCTACGTATGCATGTATGTAATCTATGCATGTAACACACATGCACACACATCTGTGGCGCATTTCTGCACATACATAGTGCACACATGCATGTATGTGAAAGTTATCCACATGTATATAGTATAACAATGTATGTATATGGTATATCATACACGTATACATTTATGCCTGTATCAAGGCTGTATGCACATTGCATACATGTTGAAAAAGACTAAAAATCTAAAAAAGACTAAAGCCAAGTATTGTCATCGACATGCACTAGATGAACTAAGATATATTGGTCAACACTGATAAAATGTAGTGGCTAAATAGATCTGGGCAATACACTGAACACATACAATCTCATGAAGCTAAGGCAATGATGGATTGAATAACATCAATTAAGAAAATGTCAATCCTTCATCTTAAAAGGATCGAACATTGGTCTATGTTGGATAACATTGATGTCCTCCATGGTCAAAGTCCTAGCTGAGAACTACAAATGTAGCACCAAATTCATTTGCATCCTTCTCTACAACCAATCTCAATGATAAAATGAACAGGTTGTCTCTGTGTCTCGAGCTCAAGCAAGGACAAGCACAAGAATCTTTGATCTTTGTGTTCCACAACCCTAGAATGTGGCTTAAAGACCTCTTTAAGTAAGTGATGGAAATGATCTTATATTCCACAGTACGTTGAAATATGACATGTGGTGCAACGCCATCTCCCACTCCCTATAGCCAACTTGGCATATCCCATGTTAACCTAAGCCCCTCTAAATCTAATAAGTCCTATAGCATACATAGGGTATACCATCCTAAGATAAGCCCCTTCTATATCTACCAATCTCAATCTGATTCAAAGAAGTAAGAAACCAGATGATAGCACATCACACCTAACATGATAAATGTATATTTAAATATATTGGCTTCGGCCATGTCTACAAAACCATAGTCCATATCTTAGAGAAAATGCTCTAGGTAACAAGCCATCTTCACTCCTAACTCCTTAGTAGCTACTACCCAACTGAATAAAATCCAAATCGATGAGTCTAGTAATCACTATCCATGTCAAAGTGAGAGAATCAACCAAAGCAATGGTAAAAAGGGATCAAAGAGAGAGATACCAAGGGAGTGGGCTCCCAAGACCTCATGAAGGCAATCAATCTATGTATATCAGAACCATGCATCTTAAACCAAGATGTTATCTCCTAATACCAACAACTTTTGCATCTCTTATAATTATATGGTTAGCCATCAAGAGGACTCAAGGATCAGTTAGACATATCTCAATCTAACAAGGCTCCACAAGCCATGTTCGAAAGTGACTTCCTATAATAAGTGCCTTGGTCAAGACCAATGCAGTAGCAAGCTATGCTAGCGGCTATGATGATCTCATGAATTACTAAAGCCTTGGTTCTAAAGGAAAGCAATAGACAACAAAGGACTTTCCATTTGCTTCCATCCACACTCGAAAGTTATCACCCCACACCACATACCGATCCCCGTAAGAGAGTGCGAGTTGAGGGCAGTGGGGACGTGCTCCCATACTTGACCCCCTTGAGCCTACTATCCACACTCGAAAGTTATCACAATAGACAACAAAGGACTTTCCATTTGCTTCCATCCACACTCGAAAGTTATCACCCCACACCACATATCGATCCTCATAAGAGAGTGCGAGTTTAGGGCAGTGGGCACGTGCTCCCATACCTGACCGCCTTGAGCCTACCCTTTGTCTTCTTCACGCCTTGCATCCAAAGAAGATTCTCTCCCTAGCATCTATCAGTCTCGAAGATCTTATCTTCTCCGGTTAGGGTCTTTGCCACCTCTGTACGAGTTACAGAGTCTATATGCTATTTCATGGTTTCCTTTTAGCATTTGATAAGTTCTCTTTGCTCCACATTACTTTTAGGGTTCTCTAGGTCTTGCATCTTGGTTTCTTCTCTTCCACATCTATTTGGATATTTGAGTCATCTTTTGATTTGATTTGGATATTTTAGGGTTCTTATTTTGCGCCCCTCTATTTTATACCTTTTCTCGTGTTTTTCACTATTGATTTTTGTTCTCTTGTTTGATTCATTTCCTTTTATGGTTTCTCTCCTATCCATTTTCTAAAAGTTTTTCATTAAAAAAAAAAAATTGTGACATACATTCCACGGAAACCAGTTTCGGTTGCTAGCATTGTTGACATTGCAATCACTCTTGGATAAATTCAAACCATATCTAACTCTAAGTAACTTATGTACATCTACTCTTTTGGTTATATTCATATATGTGGTAAGTTCCAATACATACTTGTGAACTTACAAGCCTTATTTTTTATCAATAGAAAAGGCATTTAAATCTACAAACCAGATTGTTATGAGAATTGGAGTCTCTTCTCCAATATATGTGCATTTCTTTGACTTGGTGCTTCCATAAAATTGTGATTTATATACGTTACGGATATGGTTATAGTATCATGTGTTATGAAGTTGCAAGTTATTATTATGTTTGGGGCTATTCATGTCAACCTTTGTTAAGGAGGGCTTTCCCTCTTCACTTCTCTTCTCTTCTCTTGGGTTTAGGGTAATAATATGAAGTTTGTTGAAGGGCATGATTTCCGTAGGATAAAAGGGAAGAAAGAGAAGTTTTAAGATATTAATGAAAGGATGTCAACACTCCTTCAGTGAGTAGAACCCCTACGACATCCGAAGGCAGTGCTGATTTTTTACGGTCATACATGCCCATCATGAAAAATTTTTAGTATGGTCCATAACAAGGTGGTACAAAACATTTGGTACAAGCCATGGATCATTCTTCACTCAATCATATCAAATGTGCGTAACCCTAGAGCAAAAATGCACGTACAATACATCATCATCATCGTTGGTTGCGTCTACTGAAATCAAGTTTCAATTGACAAAGCCTAGTCTTAAACCGTGTGCACAATCCATTTGAGTGGAAAATACTTTATACCCTTCCATTCTCTCAAGATGTCTAAGTTTCACAAACCCCATCTCAATGGCATTAATCTCTCTCAATTCTTTTGAAAAACCATGGAAAACATAGTAAAACTCCAATATCCTACAATTCAAACCTTTGATGATTGCAATACCACATTTATAGCACTAGCATGTAATGTAGTACACATTATCCAAGCTTCTGTTCATTCCTATTAGAACATCCTAAATGCATAGATGATGATAACATATGCATGTGCACGAAACATTAACAAGAGGGATACCCCCTTATTACATGTGGATATTATTGTTCCGTTCTTTCAAATATTGATGCTTTACACAAGTATGCACAGGATAATTGTATGTGTTGGAGTTTGAGGTCTACGAAAGCACGCGTACAGCACAAGGAAGAAGACGAAGCTTGGAGCACAACACAATAATCAATGTATTACCCAGAGAATGTACCAAGATAAGTGACCCATTAGGGTTATAGGTGTATATACAAGCCCGGGGAAAAAAACCTCCTAAAGAGGAAAAAAAGTGCCCCGGCCGTCCTAGTGTGTTCACACACATCAATACCTAAATATATCAACAAATCCCCTCTAGGAATGATGCAGTGAACAAGGAGCTCGCACTCATGTATAAGGAAGTCCCAAGCTATGTGGAATCAATCCACAAAAGAAAGTAAACCCAAAGCTTTGCAGAAAGCTTCAAACTTCTCCCTAGGCAGAGCCTTTGTGAAAAAAATCTGCAATGTTCTCTTGTGTGGTCACATATGCCAAACTGATCTCTCCAACATAGAACCTCTCCCTAACATAATGATAGTGCACCTCAATGTGCATAGTGGGAGCATAGAACACAAGGTCCCTCGCAACTTCCAAACTACAAGATGAGCTCCAAGTACCTTTGCCCTTAAGACTAGCCAAGAAAGCTTCATCAACAACACGCATAATGGACTTGTTCTGCCTCAACGGGTCTTCCTACAACAGAACAGAGACTAACTCCTCAAATGTTAAGGCATTTGGATTGCCTTTCATCATTAATCAAAGAGTCGACGCAAAACTCTGATATGAATCTCAAAGACCATTCAGAACAATATGCACAAATCAATTGTCAGGCATGATTTCATCAGCAAAACTCAACTCCTTCAAATCATTGATCTTTGTCAAAAAATTATCCATGGAATCTCCTTCATTCATGCGCTCACTCTCCAACTATTTTCGGAGGTAAGCAACACGAGCATCATTCCTTGCCCAGTACAAAGTAGTGAGTGTATCCCAAGCATCCTTCGTTGTTTTGCAAGAGCGAATGTGGGGAATGATGGTACGTTTGACAGACAAGGCTATCAATGCATGTTCCTAAGCATCTCTGCCATCACATCGAAGTTGCTTTGCAGTAGGTACAGCAAGAACCTCAGTACAAACAAGAACCTGAAGAATATCACCATCTTCAATGCCATCCATCACCTTCAGCAATTGTGTTTGTAGGTGAAATAGGACGTTTTCCAACACCCTGCACAATATTCCACATTCCTTTTGCAACCAATACATGACGCATCATATAAGCCCATAATGGGTGATTGGTACCATCCAACTTATCCTCAACAGCAAACATACGGAATACATCAATGCTTTCAACCATGGCCACTGACTAAAATACCCCGATGCAAAAAAATGACTATATCTCAAAAAATTGAACAGAACTGCCCTGTTGAGTTCGGCTAAACTTGTAGCAGACTTCGAGGCGATTATGGTAATGAACAAAAACCTATATATATCTTTGGCACAAAAAGACAAAATTGCATGCACAAGCATTGCGATAGTGCATTCAAAGGCCGAAACGAGCTCATATCGTGATTTCGACACCACAAAATGAAACCTGAGCTCCTAATCTCCTTGAGTATGCTCACCAAATTTCGTGTGATTCTGAGGCTGCGACCGGAGGAGTGCCAACGACACCCTAGATGAAGTAACGACATGCTCTGACCCCAATTATTGGAGTTTGAGGTCTGTGGAAGCACGTGAACGGCACAAGGAAGAAGAAGAAGCTTGGAGCAAAACACACAATAATTAATATATTACCCAAAGAATGTACAAAGATAAGTGCCCCGTTAGGGTGATAGGCGTATATATAAGCCAAGGGGAAAAAACCTCCTAAAGAGGGAAATAAGTGCCCCGGCGATCTTAGTGTGTTCACACACATCATTACCTATGTATATCAACAGTATGTCTTATGACCTCATGAAACCCAAGGTATGACACGGAATACATCAGTGTAGTGTCCGAGGCAGTCTGCATCGAGTTGTTACTTATATCATGGATGTGCTCCAAGGTTCACTTTGAGGATCCTTGCTCCAAGGTATGATATCCAGATTGCAAACCTGGTAAATTGGCCCTCATAAACCAACTATGCCTTTAGAATATGTAAAAATTAATGTCATTTCATCATGTTGAATATATTCTGCTTTCTTTCTTCTCATAAGGCACAATGAACGACTCATAAGGCACAATGAACGACGTACTCCTGTTTGGATAGAAGAACCCAAGATATTAAATTCGAACCTAAAAAGAGACTTGAGTGTTGCATTGTTCAGACAAAACTGAAGCCTGACAACTCCTAGGGAACTCTCATGGCTTCATTAAAACTTCAGTTATTCCCATATAATTGGATATAGATATAGTTACTCTCCTCATAGGTGCATTCCTGCATTCTCCAGAACATTGCATTAGTGTAGCTCACATAAAAGAATGTGAATAAAGACATATTGCACTTGAGTACAGTGCTAAACATTGTCTTTCTCTTTATGTGAACACGTAAAACTATATTTGACCAGATAAGAAACAAAATTTCCAAATCACGTGGGGGAGGTCTTCCAATTTTATAAAGACTCATGCATGTATGCAATCTATCCATGTAACAAATATGCACATGTAACACATGCACAAACATATGTAGCATGTGTCTACACAAACATAGTGCATGCATACATGTATGTGAGAGTTGTGCACATATTTATATAGTGTAAGGATGTGTATATAGTAAATCATATATTCATACAGTTATACATGTATGCATACATGTTGAAGAAGACTAAAAATCTAAAAAAGACTAAAGCCAGACACATATCTAAAATTCGTTGTTCATTCTCCACAACAACAACATACATACATACATGGGTACGTACATACATACATAAATACATACATACATACATGCATGCATGCATATATACATACATACATACATACATATACACACACACACATATGCATACATACATACATACATAGTACATGCATTCATGCATGCATACATGCATACATACATACTTGCATGCATGCATACATACATACATACATACATACATACATACATTCATACATACATGCATACATGCATGCATACATACATACATACATACATACATACATACATACATACATACATACATACATACATACATACATACATACATACATACATACATACATACATACATACATACATACATACATACACGTATCCATATACATATACATAGCCATACACACACACTAATATGGTGTTGGCACTCAATGTCAAGCATGAGGCGCGGGAACGTGTCAAAGAAGTGAACACACAAGAAGAGGGAGCATGTAGGGAGACCCAAGAGGTATTTGTCAAATTTTCAAAAGAAACCAAACAGTGATTTTGGCAACTAAAAACCATTGTAAATATCAATTCACAATTTTACAACTCCATTTTGTTCAAGTCGAGGAGTCCTCGAGCTTGAGGAGTATTAGAAGTATCTACATCTCAATTCTCATGATTTTTAGACTCCGTTTGAGCCCTCAAATAAGCCATGGAACCTAATTTTTAACTAGGCATAACACTAGGTCTCGAGTCTCGACAAGCCAAATGCTAGTGAAAAACTATAAAAAGAGCTAGAGAGCTCATTTTTTAGGTTAGCTAGTTGCAGAGTGAACTTATTCTTGAGCATTGTATACTTTCTTTGAGCTTGCTAATCGAGTATTCCATTGTTCCACTCTTTGTCTTACCTTGTGTGCATGTGTGTATGTGTGTGCATGCTTGCATGCTTCTCACTCACACACTTGTGCACTCCACTTACTCATGGTCGTCATGCCACCCTCATGTCTCCTCGGATTGACACTTATGAGGTGGATCTCCTCACATTGATACTTTCCATTGTGCTAAACTGACACCAAATTTGATGCCATTGCCAGGTATGGAGCTTTGAGGACCAGCGTGTGATGGTAAGATGTAGAGACGTAACGTTGGAATCGTAGGTAAGTAATTTTTCTATTTTCTTTACTTTCTCCACCATCATCATCATCTCCATCATCTCTTCTCTCCATCTCCTTGCATCATCATCTTCACCATTTTGGTGATACCTCCACTTTCCATATCCATTTCCTCATTTCACTTGTGAGAGTGAGAGAGGTTGATTTCAAGAAACCATCGGTGATATTGCAAAATTTACATTTTTTTGCGCCGTCGTGATGGTGCCAGGCTATTGCGAATGTGCTCACGCCATTGCGAGGATGCCACCCCATCAGGATAGTGCTCATGCCCGCAACAGTGCTCACGCCATCGCGACAATGTTATGCATTCATGACAGTGCTCATGCCATCCCGACGATGCCATGCAATCATGACAGTCCCACACAATTGCGACAGTCCTCAGACCATCGAGATCCTTTGACGCCATCGCGACGCCCTCACGCCATCGCGACATTGCCCACGCCATCATGACACTCTGACGCCATCGCGACATTGCCCACACCATCATGACACTCTGACGCCATCGCGATGCCCTTGGGCCATCGCAACGGTCCCACGCCTTCATGAGAGTGTTCACACCATCGTGATCCTCTTAGACCATCGCGACAGTGCTCATGCCATCGCGATCCCTTGATGCAATAGCGATGCCCTCACGCCATCGCGACAATCCCATACCATCGCAATAGTCCTAGACCATCACGATAGTCCCAAACCATCATGATAGTCCGCTTGAATCAACAAAAAATTAGGGCTTTTATTTTTGGAGTTTTGGAGCTAATTTTGGGTAATTTTTCAAGCAATTGATTATTGGTGCATCTTGGGGCTGCCAAGCAAATATTTCGGGAGGTCTTGTTTGTATGTTTGGCCCCCAGGAGCCTAACCTGACATAACCTTTTCATCCAAAATCCACTTCTAGAGTTCGTTGAAAAGCTCATTTTGAATCCCACTATATCTCAACTCTATTTCTTAAAAATAATGTGTTGACTTTTTATATAAGGTAATTTGAAGTTGACCTTCAAGTGGGATTGGGAAGCCATGAGAGCTCCAAAGGATTTTCCAGCAATACAAGGGGCAAAATGGGTGTTTCAAAATGCCTGAATCAAAATGTTCTATCAAGTAAATTATTTTTAAGGCTTGATCTAAACTTTGGACTTTTATAGGTCCATTAAGAGCCATTCAAGGGTGTCCAAAGCAAGGTAAAGTGCAGAACAAAGCATGTTTTGGGGAGCATGCTTATTGGACATCGGAGGGCTTTCCCGCGCACCAGACTCGAGGTTGGAAGAACTCTTGACCCCTCAATCAATTTCTACTACAAGCTAAGTGCGATTAGTGGTACTGATTAATTAGGGTCATGTTAGGAACGATCTAAGTGCAGGAAACCCTAATTACTCAAGTTCAAGCATAAGTTATGATATTGTTGCGACAAACCATAAAGGAAAAGGACTTAAGTGGATCGATCACACTTCAAGTGTGACAAAAAACCTAAGTATTCCTAGCAATGCTATCTAACAGCCAAGATTGCAGAGGAGAAACTTAAAAAGAATCAATAAGTGATTCAAAAGAACATTGCAATGCAGTTGTACTTCGAAAAATTGGGACTAATAGACAAAGCTTATGAACCTTAGATCAGGTAGACACCTAGTCCGAGATACACAAACCATAAGATCATCTGAAGCTAGTGTCAACCACAAAGCTAGGTCGTGGGCACAACGTAGTGATTATCCCTACACGCTAAGTTCAAAAACAAGTGATTGAGAAATGTCTTTTAGCATGGAGAGACCCGCAAGAAGCTCAGGCACTGCCTATTTGTAGACACCAAAAGGTCCTTATAAAAAGAAATTGGAATATATCAGGACCAACTGATTAGGTGCTCGCATCTATGAGGATGGGTTGCGATGATCAGTCATCCAACGTAAAAACCCATATCAACCCTTCGGACTTGAACACCCACTGATCAAGTTCAAAGAGGGTTCTTACATTCATAGGCAGAGAACCATGTAAGTGGTTACTAGCTTACCAGATAGGACAGATGAGTTTGGATCGACCATACGAGAGTCTGATATAGGAGAACCTGATCTAGAAAAAGAAGAACAAGAACCTAGAACTCCTCGAGGAAAGCCTTTTCTATCCAAAATACTCACACCTGAATGGATTCCTCAGGGTAACTCAACCATAGAACCCTTTGTTATCAAACAAAGTGATAAAGCTTTTTGGAGAGCTAGATCCAAAAAATGCAACAATTTAACACGAGTTCGTATTTACAAATTCAAGGACCCAAAGATCCCTAGAAAGGTAATTTATATGGATAACACCTCGAGAAGAGTATTCGTGGTGAAACATCAAAATAGGCTTGTTTACACATGGAAGGATAAACCAATGTTTCCCTTACATATATCCACCGACTATCATGATCAGGGAGGTGTAGGATCGTCCCATGTTCTAGAAGCACAATAAGAATGAACCAGAGAGAGACTTGCGGTAAGCTTTGCAAATACTGTGGGCAGACTCCAGAGACAGACTAGGACCTAAATTGGAAGACCTGAAAGAGAGAGACCTAGAGCACATAGGCATCAAAGAGATGCACATGACTTTCCATTGCCTAGGCCCCGAGAGTACTCAAATCCTTAGACCCTCTCAAGTGGTCAAGACAATGAAAAAATACTTTGATGGGTCAAGAGATCCTTATGATAATGTGGCCGAGCTCAAACAAGTGTTAAGAGTTAAACAAGTGGAGGACTTGTTCACCCAATTTGAGGCATTTGGTTTCACCCTCAAGGGTACTGCCTTAGCTTGGTTTCAACCCCTAGACAGTCACAATTACCAAAATATAGGTCAAGTGCTAGAAGCATTCATTGTAGAAATTTCTGAGAGTGGCATCAAGTATCACACATCATCCTTGATCAGGAGCTTCCAACAGACACCCCAAAAAACAGTTCGACTAGTCGGACGAAGATTTAAACAATATGTGGAAAGATTTCCCACACCTGAATCACCTACACAAGCAAAACAAGTTTCCCTATTTCCAGATGGACTTCTAAGCGAGAAACTCAAGGAGCCAATCACACTACATTAATGCTTGAGAATGTGTATTGACATCAAACAAAACTTGGGTGAGGAGTTAGAATTTTCCAAACTCTATAAGGATTCTGAGAGTACTACTAGTCATACTTCCAGACCCTCAACTCGATAGATGAGCTAGCTGAGCAAGTTGCCAAGAAGTTAGGAGTTCAAAATAGACAAACACCAAGGGTCATCTAGTTGACACGATGTTATACTTGTAGAGATGACCACACGGCTAACGTAAGAAAATACACAAACCATACAGCTCAAGATTGTCTGTACAATAGGCAAGCTGTCAGACAAACTTATCAACAACCTTACCAACAAGGTAGGTATCAGAACCAATACCAACAACCGTACTATAGGCCACAACAACAATATCAATCTCAATACCAACAACAATATCAAGCACCATATAGGCAACAACCGATTCTAGGAAACCAACCACCACCTCCTTCCAATGTGATCCGAGTTAACTTTTAAGTATGCAGTGGAAGCGGAGAACCCTAATAGAGCATTGGTACCAATGACCCCTTTGGTCATAGAAAATGACCCTCATGCCCAAAATTCTAACTATGCCCATGAAGATAGTTCACGAGCTTATTACACAGAGTCACCCGAGCATAGTGAGACTTATCCGTATCAATATGAGGCACTACCTATGGAACCCAAGTCGGAGCCAAAATAGTCCAATGTCATGTATACGAATCCTACCCCCATTACAATACAAGGCTTTTGTCCTAACTACGACAAAGAACATCTCTCAAGAGATTGTCCAAGGAACCCCTCTAGTGAGCCCAAGGTTACACCAATTAATGTGGTAGGCTTAATGGTTGATTCAAGTTCAAGTAGCGTTACCATGGCTCCTATACAGGCAATCACAAGGACACAAGCCTTAAAACAAGCTAAGAGAGCTCAACAATCAGAGTCAGTGAATCAAGAGAGCCTAGTAAGAGGAAAACAAGAACTTGGAAGGATACCAAGGAGAAGGCTAATCGTAAGTGGGCGAAAAAGTTATCCGAATTAGAAGAAAGCTTGAGACACGCAAAAATAAAAAATTTCAAACATTGCATCTCAAAACCCCTCGCATGCGGAAAATCCATCCACTCCACTTCATCCCACCCCACCACGCATTGTGAATAGACCACAACCAAGGTTTGTTCTCGTAGATCCAACCCCAAAAGGCTTTGGACATGATGTTCAAGGCCTACTAAGCTCGACTTCAAAAAATTTTATGTTCCTGATTCCATGGATGTTGGAACACCTCTTTCAATTCAACGGTACTCTCAAGAGTTCTTATACAAAATACAAGAAGAGAAATGGGCCAAGGAGAAAGGTAATCCCCCTCCTATTCCTAAAACTGATGATTGTCATGATCAATTTCCCCAAGACATTCCATCTATTTATGGAGACCAAGTAGAGCAACAAGAAGACGAAAGATTAGATTTTGAATCTAGTTCTTCACAAGAGTTTCCACAATTCAAAGGCCCATGGGAATCTGAATCTCTTCACATTAGAGCTCCCACAATATTGGTAAGAAATGATAACTTAGTGGTTCCAAGAAACACTGAAACATTGAAGTCATGACGAACACTAAGGTGGAGTATCATCTCACCTTAGAAGAGTTGCTCAAAGTAAAACATGAACTGTGGAAACATGTGGCGAATCAAGTTTCAGAACTTGGTTCCAATATGTCAAAAGTAGGCTCTAAGTTGAAAGTACCATAGATACCTCTGGACAAAATAGAAGACAGAAGTGAAGGTAAAGGTAATACTTATCTTCCAATTACCTACTGAGTTTACACAACCAAAGATATCTTAGATTCAGGTGCTCGTGTTGCGATTGCAACCACCTCCTTGTGGAAGCAATGGGGAAAACCCGCATTAAGACCAACTAGAATGAAGCTTCAAATTGATGACGGCCATGTTGAAAGACCTCAAGGATTGCTAGAAGGGATAACTCTAACCACTTGTGGTTTAGAGTTTGAATGCACCTTTGCTATATGTGACTTTGGCAAAAATAATGTCTACGAAATGATCCTAGGAAGACCCTTCGTATGGCAACTGCAAATAGTTCAAGATTGGGGAACCAACTCCTTGTACTTGGAGAATTTAGAGGTCACGACCAAGTTCAATATGAAAGATTATACCCTTTAGAGATGTACCACCCCTACAGTGGAATCCTATCCACAAGGTGCATGAAGATTGAATCTCTGTGCATTCTATAAGTTCTTCTGATCCATCTTGGATGCATGAAGATGCTCACTTCTGGATATGCAAGCTCATAGAGGAAGAGAAAAGACCCCTAAAGTGAGAAAAGAAGGAACTTCTCAAGGGGCCAGATTGGTTAGAGGCCAAGCCTATACATCGATGATCTTTCCCGACGAGGAATTTGAGCCTCGTGGTTGGGCATAAATCTTAGCCACCATGGACATCACTATCAATGAAGGACAGTGGACACCTCATTGTGATGAGAAGGGTTATGATATCTCTTTGTTCATGCATGAAACCTTGCTAGAAGAGTGTGACTCTAATGAGGTCTAGAAGAAGAAGAGGATGGCAACGATCTAGAGTCCATTGTGATGGATAGTTGCTTTGACTCAAAGGGGCACTATCTAGAAAATGTAGGAGTGTTTACCCAAGAAGAAGAAGAACCTCTCACAAGCATCAAAACTGCAAGTTCAAGGGAGGAAAGTGAAGGCAGTCCAAAGAAAAAGAAAGGAAAATCAATGAAACAAGTATTAGAGAATTTCAAGAAATATAAAGTAGAGGACCGACAAATTTTGGTACGAATGCCCAAGAGAGAGGCCATCACAGGAGAAGCATATGATAATAAAGAAAGGACCAAAAGAATTGTAGTAACCATTGAAGAGAATGAAGAGCGGTGCATATACATAGGAGAAGACCTAAGTATAAACGAAGTAGAGCTTGTAGCTTTATTAAGGGAACATAGGGATGTGTTTGCGTGGACCTATAGAGACCTGAAGGGGGTAGATCCAGAAATATGCTCTCATACGATCCCTATGACGGCTGACGCCAAGCCCACCAAAGAGAAGCCCTACACATACAATGACACTTATGCAGCCAAAACAAAAGAAGTAATGGACAGACTGATTGAAGCTTGATTTACCTATGAGATCGAGCATACTGAATGAGTGTCCCCCATCATAGTAGTGCCCAAGAAGAACGGAAAGTTGTGTGTGTGTGTATTAACCTTAAAAAAGTTAATGCCATACATACATGAAGGAACACCAAGATGAGAAAGGGAGGGGACAAATTCGACAAGGGTGGATGTAAGGGATAGAAATGGATGAAGGAACACCAAGATGACAAAGAAAGAAAAAATAAACATGATGAGAGGGAGGAGACAAAAGGGGGCGAGGAAAGTATGACTTTATAGAGGCACGGAGTAATGGAGAGAGGAAGGATGGAGCCAAAAAAGGAAAGAAGAGGAGAAAAGCATAGAGAAAGGTAGATGACGGAAATGACGTAATGGAAAATAAGAAGGAAAAAAAGGGGTAAGAAATGGGAGAGAGGGGGATTATGGAAGGAGTGAAAGGGTAAGGGAATGGAGAGCAAAAAGAATGGAGAAGGGAAAGAGAATGAGAAAAGGTATGAAGAAAAAATAGATAGAAACAAATGGGAAGAGAAAAAGAGACAAGGAGGGGAGAAATGGAAGATAGGAAGAGAGAAGAAGCGAGAGGGATTTGGCAATGGAAAGGCGTGAAAAAAATGAAGAGACGAGAGGCAAGGAGAAAGCATACATACATACATACATACATACATACATACATACATACATACATACATACATACATACATACATACATACATACATACATTATTTAATAAATACATACATCCATACATACATCCATACATACATGATACATGCATACATACGATCAAAGATAGCTATCCACTTCCAATCACCAAACATTTATCGGAGCATGTTGCAGAGAAGGAAGTTTATAGCTTTCTTGATGGATTTTCAGGTTACAACCAAGTAGCCATTCCCCAAGAAGATCAACACAAAACGATCTTCGCCACAGAGTGGGGAATCTTTGCATTTCGTGTGATGCCATTTGGGCTCACCAATGCACCTACAACTTTCCAAAGGCTCATGTGTTATGTCTTCATAGAGTTCTTGCGAAAGAGCTTAGAAGTATATGTGGACGATTTATACGCTCATTCCCAAGAAAGAAGACACCACATCCCAAAGCTCAAACAGATCTTGAACAAGTGTAGAGAGTATCGAGTTTGTCTGATCCCAGAAAAGTGTGTGTTCATGGTATGTCGAGGTAAGATCTCAGGTCATATTGTTTCTAAGAACGGAATATCAACAGATGAGGATAAGGTAAGAGCCATAGCGGAGTAGAAGAGGCCAAGGAACATTAAAGAGGTATACGCCTTTATGGCCATTTTGGATATTATCCAGGTTTATCCACATGTATCCGAACATAGCTAAACCTCTTTACTCTCTATTGACAAATTTTAAGTGGAAAGATGAATGCGAAAATTTCTTCAATGAGTTGAAGAGACTATTGTGCACAGCACCCATAGTAACCACTCCTAATTGGAATAAACCATTCCATCTCTATGTAGATACATCCAATTGTGCAATACGGTGTGTGCTAGCACAACCCAAAGGTGAAAGAAATCTAGATTTGCCTATAGCATATGCTAACAGATAGCTAAACAAAGCTAAACGAAACTATACAACAACCGAAAGAGAAGACTTAGGCATGGTATACACCATGAAGAAGTTTATACACTATCTATTGGCCAACAAGTTCAAGTTTTTCATTGATCATCAATCTTTATTATATTTGGTCAATAAACCTTGCAATACAAGACACTTAGTAAGATGGTTCCTCTTACTAATGGAATATGACTTTGAAGTGGTTGTTAGGAAAGGTAGGACCCACCTTAGGGAGGATCACCTTTCTCGCATCACTTCAAGAGAGTCACCACGAGGATCATCTAATGAACTACCTAATGCTTATCTGTTCAATTTTAATCGTTGTTCCTAAACGGGCGAATAAGTTGGTATTTGTCCTAACCTTCGGATGTGCAAATAAGAATGTGAAAACGAACAAAGATGAAATTATAAAATCTGAAAAATATCAGATATTGGTAGGAAGTATGTACAAACAAGATACAGAGGGTGTATTAGCTTGTTGTGTCAAGGAGGATGAACATAACAGTTGGTTGTAACAAGCCCATTAGGAATGCTAGGAAATCACTATTTTAAACAACGAACATTGAAGAACCTGAAATATTTAGTAGTGTATTAGCCTAATATGGACAAAGAAATACATGAGAGGATTAAGAATTGTCCAGTGTGCTAGAAGAAAACCCTAGTGGAGTATGCTACCCTTTATCACGTGTCATTAATTCCATAATGGAGTGCTCCATTGGTAGAATTTATGAGATCGGGAACACTATCCAATGAGGCTAGTCTAGCAAGACAACGAAGCATGGGGCAAGAAGCTCAAGACTACACCTTAATAGGAGACAACCAATACCAAAGAGGCAAAGATGGTTACTTAAGGCTTTGCGTTCACAAATCAGACTATTTGAAAATCTTACAAATTGCACGTAGCGATTTTGCAGGTGGACACTTCGGGCCTCGCCGAGTAATTAAGAACATTCTATTCTCAAGACTTTGGTGGCCCAATCTTCAAATGGATGCACATACTTATGTGAAGAGATGTGACAGATGCCAACGTGCATAATATCCGATCACAAAACATGAGATGCCTTTGAGACCAATGATGGGAGGAGCTGCACTCTCGAAGTGGGGTATAGACTTTGTAGGTCCTATTAACCCCCAACTAGAAACACCCATGCAAAGTACATTATTGTAGCCATAGATTACCTTACAAAGTGGATAGAAGTAAAAGCCACAACAAAGAATGATGATCAAACTATGGCTAAGTTCTTATTCAAGAGCGTGCTCACCGGATACGAATTACCAATAGAGTTAGTAAGTGATAGAGGTATGCACTTCTTGAACGAAGTCATTGAAAACCTTCTCCAAGAATTCTTAGTGATACATAAGAAGTCTTCCCCCTATCATCCACATGCTAACGAACAAGCAGAGAGCACAAATAAGATCTTATGTAATATATTGACAAAAATGGTAAATAATAAACGTTCTGATTGGAATAAACAACTTCATCATGTTGTTTGGGCTTATCAAGTTGCCTACAAAACGATACTTAATGCCTACATTTCAGATGGTCTTGGGACATAATGTTGTGTTACCATTCGACTTCCAGATCCCGACTTTGAAAGTAACACAAGAGCATGAGCGGAATGGACACGAGTTGTCCTTTAAGATATTTGAACTAGAACGATTAGCTGAGACGAGGCCGGGCGCAATAGCAGGCATCTACGTTGCAAAGAAAAGACAAAAGGCATACTTTGAAGCACTCAAGGATACAATATTGAAAGAGGGAGATCTTCATTTATACACTAAAGCAACATGCCCGTAACTTGGAAAAACGAGGATATGGACCCATGGTCATTAATAGAATTTCCACTAGCGGTGTCGTTCAATTAGCCACTCTAGAAGGTGACACCTTGCCAAGCTATATTAGTGGATGTGGAGTCAAGCTATATCAAGAACCTTTTACAAAGGATATGCTAATGAGGCTCAACATTGCTAAGAAGGGAAAAGAAGAAGACTTAAGGGTTAGAGAAGAAACACAAGTACAGGCTAGAGAGCGCATTAGGTGAAATAAGTTAAGGCGACCAAGCCTAGATGTCAATCCCAAAGCACCAAGATAACACATGTCTATGTGCACCAAAAAGAGTACACATCCTAACATCATAGATAGACGGCCATTCATCACAATTGAGCTAGGGAAGGACATTGCAAATAAGACAATCAAAGCTCTGGCCGATTCTAGAGCTACCACTAGTGCAATTAGGTACTCAAGCTGTAAAGGATTGGACATGGAAGTTAAGCCATTAGAAGCTTATTTAGTAGGCTTCTAAGGCATGGAAACCCTTTGTATTGGCAAGGCAGACATTCCTATCCTCTTAAAGAATGTCCCTTTGAGAGTAAAGTTGCTAGTTTCCCATGATGAGGACATCAAAGAACATACGATATTAGGTCATGATCGGTTGTACGATCATGCAGTTGACTTAAACCTACGGTAGTGATCGCTTCAAATTTGGGTTAACAAGCAATGCCTAAAAGTTGAATTGGAAGGCAAGGGCCCTTTTGATTCTAGTACCCCGCACTTTGCAAGCACTACAAAGTCCAATGTGCACCATTCCTCACCTATTGATGGGCAGATCATACAAGTCCGTGAATCCCCTTCTCTTCCAAAAGTATCAACATCACAATTGGAACAATGAACTTCACAGAGCAAAGGAGGACAACTGCAACCAGATGGCAAGGAGACCACTTGGTGACAAAAGCTACTACACAACCTCGCTCCTCGTGCACAAGGACAAAACCGAAACCAAATTTCAAGACTAAACAAATATGGGTGATGAAAGGCAAGCAACCATCAGCCTTGCCCCACCAATTCCCATCCAAGCAAGCCAAGCAAGCCAAAAGAAGAACGAAGAAACTAGGACAAGCTAAACCATAAGGTATCCGACAAATTTGGGTGCCTAAGAAATTAGTTGCAACTCAACAAGGGCGATTACACATGTGGGTACCCAAGGAACTCTTACATACACAAAACCCAATGCTCTCCCTCAAGAGCAAAGTCACAACAAAGAAGCCAAGAAGAGGCCAAGGTCACAACCAAGCATAGAGATCAAAAGAAGATCAACTCACCTCTTCGGCAATAGTAAGAAGACAATCATGAGTATGGGTTAGGAAGCCAAAAGCACCAGTAGCTTCCACAAAACCAAAGAGCCAACAACGAGGAATACAAAATTTAAGAAACCATCCAAAGATGAAGAGGCCAAAAGTGATCTCTACGCAAGTGAACACTGTTCTAAAATGGCTCCCTATAAGGAGGAATGATGAGTTGTCATTCAACCATCGATTGATTGCATCATTTCGAGATCC
This sequence comes from Ceratopteris richardii, assembly GCA_020310875.1. Taxonomy (NCBI): domain Eukaryota; kingdom Viridiplantae; phylum Streptophyta; class Polypodiopsida; order Polypodiales; family Pteridaceae; genus Ceratopteris; species Ceratopteris richardii. Next base: position 147,310,442 of record CM035424.1, on the reverse strand, counting down.
CACCGATACCTCCAAACAAAGATTGCATCAACGTATGCAAGTAACATTGAAAGCCTCGACGTGCGAAAACCATGCGCCCTTTGCATAATCCCATCTTTTGCACCATTCAAATCATGCATTTCCAAAGTATGCATTAATATAGGGCAATTACAAGGCCATGCATAGACACAATTGAGAATCCAAGGCACATGAGACACATTTGACATATGTAAAGTAATTTAATGATACTAACCTCTCTCATCTTGTTTTGTGACACTATTCCCAAAAAAAAAGAAAAAAAGAGAAGGGACAAGACCATGGGCTCAAAGAATCGCATCAATGAAGCATCAACAAGAACATCCATAAACGATGAAAGACAAAGCCAATGGTCAATCACCATGATGGGAGTACAACACAAAGAGATGAACATCGACCGACCTCGTTCCATTGCCGGGTAAGAACCCGCTACTCTGACAACACTATAACAATGATAGATTAAGAAACCTCTTCGTTAGCATACCCTTGAGCACTTAGCTCAAAACCCAATTTTTCGCACCATACTTCTTACAATGCATTCCCCAAGTAAAGCATGCATAGGGCCAAATTACAAGGTCTTGCACAAGGCACATATTTTCTTCAAGCCATGCACTAACACACTTAGCCATCATTCATTATGGGCTACGAGTACTTGAAGTGGATACACAAGAAGAGGGAGCATGTAGGGTGCCCCAAGAATTATATGTCAAATTTTGAAAAGAAACCCCTATAAAAACACTGATTTTGATCACTAAAAACCGTTGTAAATATCAATTCACATTTTTGCAACTCCATTTTGTTCAAGCCGAGGAGTCCTCAAGCTTGAAGAGTATTAAAAGTTTCTACATACCAATTCTCATGATTTTTAGACTCCGTTTGAGCCCTCAAATAAGCCTTGGAACCTAATTCTTAACTAGGTTGGACACTAGATCTGGACCCTATCAAAGCTATGAAAATTTATAAAAAGATAGAGAGCTCATTTTTTAAGTTAGCTAGTTGGAGACTGAACTTATTCTTTAGCATTGTATACTTTCTTGGGGCTTGCTAATCAAGTATTCCATTTTTCCACTCTTTGTCTTACCTTGTGTGCACGTGTATGTGTGTGCCTCCTTATGTCCTTCTCACTTACCCACTTGTGCACTCCACTTCCTCATGGTCGTCATACCACCCTCATGTCTCCTCGGATTGACAATTATGACGTGGATCTCCTCACGTTGGTACTTGCCATTATGCTAGAGTGACATATGGTGTGTGAGATACAAAATAGAACACCTCTCTCTCAAGATATGGGAGAGATGGAAATAGAGACATGAAATAATATACCAACATATAATAAAGGCAAAAACTACGTATGAAATAAAAAAGTGTACGAAAGAGAAATGAAATCTAATGATACACTAACATCATGCAAGGACCCATTCAATTATGATAAATGATAATGGATTTGACAATGCAAGTGTGAGAGAAAAGAAAAAGATACATCATTATATATATCAAAATGAATGCAAAGAGATAATGAAAGTGGCACGGATTCTAAACAATCAAGAAAAAAATCTAATGTATACTGGTATCTATAAATATGTCTCTGTGTGTGTCTATGTGTATGTGTGTGTGCTTGCGCACATATGCATAAGAGCTTCGACAGGAATCATTATTTTGAACATTGTCGAGTGATAATTTGCATCCCCTATTCCTTGACAACCAAAGTCTAAAAAAATGGAGTCGTTGACCCTCAATCGTTGTTGTCTTGGGGCACCATTATCATTTTCCACCTCAAAAGGCACTAGCCTGCGGATCTTAGACTTCGATCTTCTAAGGAGCAAGGGAAGAAAGTCTCCCTTGTTAGGATGTGTGCCCTTATATCAATGGGAGAAGAGGTTGTCCCTTTGTTTCCAGTAGCTCTTTACCTTGACCAACAAAAGACTCTTCCAACATACCTGGAAGGACAACCTGATGCCTTCCATTTTCATTCAAAATCACTACACAAAATGGCATCGACAAGGTATAAAACTCAGAATGGAAAATATTGATATATTTAGGTAGTGATGTGTGTGAACACTCTAGAACCTCCGGGGCACTTTTTTCCCTCTTTAGGAGGTTTTTTTCCCCGGCTTGTATATACGCCTATTGCCCTAATGGGCTATTTCATCTTTGTACATTCTCTAGTAATTCATTCAGTATTGTGTGTTGTGCTCCAAGCTTCTTCTTCTTCCTTGTGCTGTTCGCGTGCTTCCGCAGACGTCTAACTCCAACAATTGGTATCAGAGAAGTCTAACTCCAACAATTGGTATCAGAGAAGGTCATCACTTCATCTAGGGCACCGTCGACACTCCTCTGATCTGAGCTCGTTTCAGCTTCCGAACACACTATCGCAGTGCTTGTGCAGGCTATTTCGTCTTTTTGTGCCAAAAGTATATACCAGTTTCTGTTCGCAAGTATAAGCGTCTCGAAGTCTACTACAAGTCTATCAGAATTCGTCTCGACAGTTCTGTTCAACCTTTTGAGATACAGTCAATTTTCTGCATCAAGGTATTTTAGTCACCTGTCATGGCTGAAAGCAAAGATGTATTCCGTATTTTGGCTGTTAAGGATAAGTTGGATGGTACTAGCTACCCGTTATGGGCTTATATGATGCGACATGTCTTGGTCGCAAAAGGACTGTGGAACATTGTGCAAGGTGTCGAAAAACGTCCTATCACACTTGCAACTGTTACAACTACAGGTACTGAAGCTGATAAAGGTGTCGAAGATGATGATATTCTGCATATTCCTATTCGTGCTGCGGTTTCTGCTGCACCTACTGCAGAGCAGATTAGTTCGGATGGAAGAGATGCCCAGGCACATGCATTGATAGCATTTTCTGTCAAATGTGCCATTATTCCTCACATTCGCTCTTGCAGAAGAGCAAAGGATGCTTGGGATACACTTACCACATTGTACCAAGCTAGGAATGAGGCTCGTGTTGCTTACCTCCGAAAACAGTTGGAGAGTGAGCACATGAATGAAGATGATTCTATGGACAGTTTCCTAACGAAGATCAAAGACTTGAAGAAATAGTTGATTTCTGTTGATGACGTTATACCAGATAGCTCACTTCTGCAAACCGTTCTGAATGGTCTTCCTGATTCATATCAGAGTTTTGCTTCTAGTCTTCGGTTGATGATGAAAGGCAATCCGAATGTCTTATCATTAGATCAGTCAAGGCAGAACAGGTCCATTATGCGAGTTGCAGATCAAGCTTTTCTGGCTAGTCAGAAGGGCAAAGGAAAATGGAGCTCTTCTACTAGTAAGCAGAAATCTGCTAATTCTGCATATTCGAAGAAGGAAGATAAAGATGAGAAGATATCAGAAAAGAAGAAATTGTTTTGTAAGTACTGTAAAAGGAATGATCATATCATAGAGAACTGTCCAAAACTGGATGCTAAAGAGGCAAAGAAGAAAGAGGCTGGAATGGTTGTTGCAGAGGACTCTACACCAAAAACAGAGTCTGCTAATCTTATGCAGGAAGAAGAATGGGCATTTACTAGTGTCTGCAATTTTGACCCATCTTCTCATGTGCAATGCATGTCTACAATGGACTCAGATGTTTGGTATTTTGACAGTGGGGCGACAAAATATATTACCTCGCAGCGCAGTTTCTTCTCTTCCCTCGAGCATGCCCCTACAGGGAATACTGTTGCATGCGCCAACAACTCCTCTTATCCTGTTATGGGAGTTGGTAAGATCATTTTGACTACTGCTTATGGTAGTTCTTTCACTTTGTCAGATGCTTTATTTGTGCCAGGGTTCAAGAAGAACCTCTTATCAGTTTCTGCATTAGCCAAGATTGGCTTGGTTGTGAAATTTGTTGATGACAAGTGTACAGTTCACGATCTGTCAAATGGCGATGTCATTATTCCTTCTGGCATTTTATGTCGTGGGCTATATAAGCTCATAGACTATGAAAGATCAGAAAATGATTTTGCATGTGCAGTAAATGATTCTCAAGCTATGTCAAATGCAAAGCTTTGACATGCACGCTTTGGTCATCTGAATTTTGCTAGTTTGCTACGCCTGCAGAAATTTGAAATGGTGTCCTCTTTGCCCAAACTTGAGGCACCTGGAAAACATGTTTGTGAAGGCTGTATTTTGGGCAAAATGCAGCGTTCGTCCTTTCCAAAACATGGTTCAGTTCAGGCTACTCAGAAATTGCAGCTTGTACATAGTGATGTCTGTGGTCCTATGCAGACACCTTCTTTTGGGAATTATCTTTACTTCGTGACTTTCATCGATGATTTTTCCAGGCATGCATGGGTATATCCATTGAAGGCAAAGTCCGAAGTGTTCATGTGCGTCAAACAGTTTTTGGTTTTGGCTGAAGATCTGCAAGCATGTAAAATGGGCACCCTCCATTCTGATCGAGGGAGGGAATATATGTCTTCTGATTTTAATGCATTTCTGGCTGAACGTGGGATAAAACATCAGTGTACAGTGCCGTATACACCTCAACAGAATGGAGTTGCTGAACGAAAGAACAGGTCACTCATGGAAATGGCGAGGTGTATGGTCAAGAGTCAGGCTTTACCACAGTTTCTGGCTTGAGGCTATCATGTGTGAAGCATATGTACTGGACAGGTGTCCCACTAAAGCGCTGCAATCTATCACTCAATATGAGGCTTTGCATGACCGCAAGCCATCTGTTGCTCATTTGCGTGTTTTTGGTTGTTTGGCATATGCATTAGTGCCTGAACAACATCACAAAAAATTGGATGATAAAGAAGTAAAGTGTATTTTTGTTGGGTACAGTTCTGAAAGTAAAGGCTATCGTTTGTATCATCCACAGACTAAACGCATTCTGGTTAGCCGTGATGTTGTTTTTGTGGAGGATGCTATTCAGCCATTGCTTTCATGTACTAAGGAGACATCTCTTAGCTCCAAAGACATGTATGATACTTTGCTTCCTCTTTTTACAGGTGGATAGTCTAGTGCTAGTCCTAATGAGGCAAATTCTCAACCTTTGCAGATTTCATGTGATGATGCAAATCATTCCATTTCTGACGCAAATTTACATGACGCACTTATTGATGAGAGAGCTGATATTGAGCAGGCAAGAACTATGCCAAAATGGCTGGTGCAAACCTTGCGTGATAGCAAATTAGATGCACCTCTGTCATATCGTACTCGATCAGGCTCTCATAGTGCCTCTTTTGCATCAGATTGCTATGCTATGGCTGCATCTAGTCTATGTGATGATACTGAGCCTGTTTCATTTGATGAAGCACAAAATTCAGAAAATTGGATGGCTGCTATGCAATCTGAATATGATGCAATAATGAAGAATGGTACTTGGTCTTTATGTGACTTGCCTCCAGGCAAGAAGGCCATTGGCACTAAGTGGGTATACAAGCTGAAGCGTAAACCTGATGGTAGAGTTGACAGGTAAAAGGCTAGGCTTGTTGCAAAGGGTTATGCACAAGAAAGAGGCATTGATTTTGATGAGACCTTTGCACCTACATGCCGTATGACTACTGTTCGGAGGATATGTGCACTTGCAACCCATCATGGTTGGAATGTACATCAGTTGGACATTAAAACAGCATTTTTGAATGGTGACTTGCATGAAGAAGTGTATGTTTTTCAGCCCCGAGGCTTTGTGCAGAAAGGGCATGAAAACAAGGTGTGCAAGTTAAAGAAGGCATTATATGGTTTAAAGCAAGCACCACGTGCTTGGTATGAAAAGATCCATGCCTATTTGATTGCACATGGTTTTGAGAACAGTCCAACTGAAAGCACCTTATATGTTAAGCCTGTTAATGATGTGTTTCTGATCATTGTTTTCTATGTTGACGACATGCTGCTCACTGGTCCTATTGAGAAGCATGTTGCTGATTTTAAGGCTGATTTGCATGCCTCATTTGAGATGTCTGATTTGGGGCATTTGCATCATTATTTGGGCATTCAGGTTATGCACGTTGATGGGGAATGGCTTTGCGTAAAATGAAATATATTGACACATAATTGGAGAGTTTTGGCCTTGAAGACTGTAAGCCTATTGCCACTCCTATGGAGACAGGTTTACGATTGAGTCTTCATGATGCTGGAGATGCATTTGATGCTGTTCTCTATCAGTAGGCTGTTGGATGCTTTACTTATGCATTACTCGACCAGATATTCAGTTTGCTGTCTCACAGATGAGCAGGTTTATGCATTACCAAGGAGTCAAGCATTGGCAGGTGGTTAAGCGCATCTTTCGCTACTTGAGTGGTACTCGGTTACTTGGGTTGTTTTATCCCAAGGGGGAATCACTACCGCCAGATTTGCATGCTTTTTTTGACTCTGATTGGGCTGGTTGCTATGACACTCGTGTGTCCACTAGTGGCTTTTGCTTCATGCTTGGTAGCTCATGTATATCTTGGTTGAGCAAGAAGCAGCCTACTGTGGCCACTTCTAGTTGAGGCTGAGTATAGGGAAGCTTTCACAGCGATTGTTGAGTGTGTGTGGCTCAGACGCCTTATGGCTGATTTGGGTGTTGGTCAATCTTCTTCCACCACCATCTTCACTGACAATCAGAGCGCATTGGAAGTTGCGAGGAACCCTGTGTTCCATGCTCGCACTAAGCACATTGAGGTGCATTATCATTATGTCAGGAAAAGGTTCTCTGCTCGGGAGATCAGCTTGGCATATGTGCCCACGCAGGAGAACATTGCATACCTTTTCACGAAGGCTATGCCTAGGGAGAAGTTTGAAGCTTTCCACAAAGCTTTGGGCTTACTTCCTTTTGTGGAGTGATTTCCACATAGCTTGGCACTTCTTATACATGAGTGCAAGCTACTTGTTCACCACATCACTCCCAGGGGGGATTTGTTGATATATTTAGGTAGTGATGTGTGTGAACACTCTAGGACCGCCGGGGCACTTTTTTCCCTCTTTGGGAGGTTTTTTTCCCCCGGCTTGTATATATGCCTATTGCCCTAATGGGCTATTTTATCTTTGTACATTCTCTAGTAATTCATTCAGTATTGTGTGTTGTGCTCCAAGCTTCTTCTTCTTCCTTGTGCTGTTCGCGTGCTTCCGCAGACGTCTAACTCCAACAGAAAAGCCTTTGTTGAGATAAGCTTGCAATCGTCAAGACAAAAACGCTCAGTATATGTTGCTTGATGCACAACAATTCCCTGCTCAATGGATACAAACTGGATCCCAAGATAATACTCCAAAAGGCCAACATATGTGGCATCAGAAATATGCTGCAAATCAAAAGCTTGTTACACTTCTATGTCCCCCGAGTAGCTTTGATGTGAACCGTATCCCTATACATGGGCTCTTTTTTCTGCTGTAGCGCTGGGTAGAGGTTTTTTTCCCATGTAACCACATATACATGATATACTCATATGTGGTGGTGCTTTGTACTTAGGGATTGACTTATAGATCTCACTTCACTCATTCTTATATTACTGATCATTTGTCGACACAGAGCTCTTCCAACCATTGTGCGTCTCTGTGCTTCGATCTCCTTCGCTCTTGTGTGTACTTCTATTTGTGCCTCCTCACTCAATCACACCCGCAACAGCCTTATGGTGTGCTCTTCTCACTATTGAACCATTCTGGCAGATATGTAATACTTGTTGACTGATAAGCTCTGTATTTATTCATGAGGCTTTACTTCACGTTTGAAACACTCAATTAGTTATTCATCATTGAAACACTCAATTAGTTATTCATCATTCGCTTTAAAAGTTTCCATTAATCGATGCATGGACTATTTGTTTCAGTTAATGCAACAATATTTTTTTGTCAAATCAGAAAACAGAAAGACATCAACGAGAGAGTATCCTCTAATTTCAATATGACTTTCATTGTCATCATTCTTCATTTTCTTTTTACTTGCCCATCAGATCGAGATGTGCAACGTATGTGGCATATTTGTAGACTGTTCATTTTGCTTGGTGACGTTTTTTATAAGATATGGGATTTCCTGATTTTAGGGAATTATGGTGAAAAATTGAACGAAGAGCACCCAGAGCTCTTTTTAAAATGAAGGGTTTACTTATTTTTTCCAACCGATCGTCTTGTTTGGACATTACACCTGGTACAAAAGATCACATAACATTTTTGTTCTGGAATGCAGTGATCATGGAATGGTCAGCTTGCACTAAGTAGTTTGCATTTGGGTAGGTTTAATACAACAAGAAATTTCACAGTGATCTTACCATATTCGCTCAACCACACAATCAAGCAATATATAGTTAGTCTCAGAAACCTGTTGCAATAGTTGTCTATCTGACCCTCAACCTGTCAGCCTGAAGAAATTCATAGCCTGGCTTTGAGTGTGTCTTTCTGATGGCCTCATGACGCTCTTTCTAGTCTTTTGGGTTTTAGCAAGAACACAGAAACATCTTTGGTCCTCATATCTCATGACCCTAGAGTGGTCCAAGACCAACTCTTAGTAGCCAATGAAAATGGTACACTGCAATGACATATCTAATAAACCTATAACAAGATAGTTTCACCTTGCTTACAATGACATGTCTTTTGTTTTCAATGTTCGTTTCTAAATTTCTTTCAAAACAGATGAGAGCGTTCTTATCTTCTAACCAGAGAACCAAAGTTCATTCTTGGAGCAGGCTGTAATTAGTACTCCCCACTTAAAAAGGCTTTCAACAGCAAGGCACCTTATCTCTTTTCACAAGTGAAATCCGGTATATTATATCTGCACTCAGAAATCAGATGCACCTTACCTTATCCTTACAAGTGGATTTATGTTAATCTGTTAAAGTTATTCCATTCTACACTGAGTAAGAGATTTAAGCTAATACTTTCTGGCAGTAAAACTATGAAGAAAATAACTTGTCTTGACCTACAAAAGGTTTGCTGCAAAATGGTAGACTTCCTCAGAATGCGGTTAATGACAAAAGACTTTTGGATAAATTTTGTGGCATTCATCCTGGTCGCTGAGGTTTTCAGCTAGTATCAGAAGTACTCCAAGGGAAAAGTGGCACCTCAAGTCGACTTTTTTGGATAAATTTTGTGATGTTCATGCTGGTGGCTGAAGTTTTCATCATATCAGAAGTAATCCAAAGGAAAGGTGGCACCTCAAGAAGAGTTATTTAAAACACTTAAGCTGTATGTACAAACATAAGGCAGACTCAGCTGGACGGTGTTCCAAGAACTTAGAGGATCTATCACTGTGATCACATAAGAAAAGCATGTTGAGGCTCTAGTGTCTGTCTCTATATGTAAGAAAAGACGACTTTTTTGGATAAATTTTGTGATGTTCATGCTGGTGGCTGAAGTTTTCATCATATCAGAAGTAATCCAAAGGAAAGGTGGCACCTCAAGTTTGAGGCTCTAGTGTCTGTCTCTATATGTAAGAAATACAAGAATTCCTCACACATCGGAGAACAAGTTTGGAATAAGATCTCTGTTCTCTTTTGACGCAATTAATAAGATCTTGACATGTCACTGTATAAAACTACCTGCTCATCGCAATTAAATTGGTCACTTTTCCTGGTGCTTCCCATGCCCTCAGTACGAAGTATACTTTTTAATTCAATTTGTTGTCTTTTCCCTCAAATTGATACAACAACTACTAAGCTATACATATTTAAATGCTTTCTACTTCTTTGCAACAGAAAATAAACTATGAAAAACTGCTGAATAAATCATTTGCATTAGGAGAGTACAATTCTAATGTTTGGATGCACGTACAAGAAAACATGTACCTAGGTCAAGTATACACATTCTCTCAACATCCTTCCACCAAGCAACTCACCCATTCCAAGCCTAAGTTCACTATTATTAATCCCTTGGTCCGACTTTTCTATTTGGCTTTCCTGACCTGACTAGTCCACTACCTACCCTAGTCCATTGCCTGTCTTGATCCATTGCCTAGCTTGGTCCATTGCCACTTTCGGTCATCCATTTGACCTATGTACACGGCCTACAATGCCAAGCATTTAGTACACTGGACATCTTCACATATTGTGTCCCCCTATTTGGTCCATCTCCTCATATCTTTCTGCACTATTGGGATGTCATAGGTCTTCTTTCAATATACACATGATAAAATTTTAAAGTCTCATACATTTGTCCAAGCTTATCATTTAGTACAACTTCTCAAGTCCTTCAAGTTTCTTAACATGGAAGCAACTTTACTTTGATATGTTTTCTGATTTAACATTTTTAATTGAACCTTCATCTTCAACCTAGTTTTTTTTCAGTCCACTGTTTAGGCTCTAACTTACTATTGCACTTTCCTATAACCTCTTATGGTTGTATTTTATGAACAATTCTATTGTGTTTAATACCTTTTAATTGTAAAGTGAGATGGATATTAGCTTATAAAGATATTCATTAGTCACCTGAATACGTCCATCGTTTATCTATATTCATAGTAACAAAATATTTTCATCCAATTAAATATCCATCATTGATGAAAACATCCATAATCTCATAGACCTATGGAAAACATTAAATGTGTCTACCATAACATGGTACTACTTTTGTGGCACTATTGATCTCAATGTCAAAAGATCTCTCTTGGTTGCTGATTGTGGCAGATGTTATTCTTCACTAAGCATATATATCATGGCTCTAAGAAGAGCTTTTCAATCCATATGGATTCTCTCCATCCATTGCTAATTTCAAACGTATCTTGTGCTTCATACTCTAGTTGAGTCCATTTCTTCTTTATATGCTTCCATGCGTCTATGTCCATAGGCATAAGATATATTCCCTTAGTTGAACTATTAAAAGCATGCCATTTCCTTAATATTAGAATCGAACAATAATGATACATTTTGATCTTAATTAAAGGGAAAATATCTAAGTAATTTTGTAGGTACAAATCGATTGCATGTTTGGAGATTCTTGCAAGTCAAGAACACACTGCAACATGAAAAATCATAATTTGGATAAGCATGTGATTTTTTAGACATTACGTACTTAAAAGTTAAGCCAACAATTTTTTCATATGGGATCAAGAGCAATATACTTTATTTTTGGGTAGAATCTTTCTTTTTCTATAATCTTAATAATCCATTCATCACGTATAGATAGGTTGAAGACTTGCAAAAGAAAGGCATAAAACAAGCATAAAAGCTTTTACATTTTAAAGCCAGTGCTTTTAAAACATGCTCTATGTTACATTTAATTTGTAGAATAATACAATATTATCAAATTATGAGATAAAATTTGAGGCTTTTGTTAAAAAAAATTATAAATTTTGTTATTTTGATCATTTGGTTCAACATTTTTTAATCAAAATTTCACATCATAAAAAACCTATTGATCAAAATTATTTTGATAGAAAATTAAAGTTCATTTTATTGAAAGAGTAATTCTAAACTACCATGATATTTTCCATCTTATTTTCAAAAATTCAATTACGTGCATTTCCTTTTGCTTTGTTACTTTTTTTCTTTTTCATTAGTTATTTACCTTGTTTATATACGATTTACAAAAGCAGATCTTTTATATATATGAGGGCGTATGCATGCTATATTATCATTAAGTATGCATGTCAAGATTTGCAAAAGAATTCCTTATTTTCATATGTACATATAGCATATGTTTAGCAATTGTTGTGAGTGTTTGAATAGTATTAGGAGTATAGAGAATTTTATGATTGTTTGAATTACAACTTTGATTCTTATTTTGATAATATCTTAAGCATTACTTTGGGACTATTATGAGTGTCTCATTCATTTTGATCCTCACTCTCATAATAGTATGGAAGTATAATGTTATTCAATGAGTATGATTTTAGAGATAGAAACTTTACATATTATTTCTCCAACTTTAAAGCTTATTAGATTTAATTTTCAGATATGGTAAACCACTGAACCCTATTAAAAAAAGCAAGAGTTCAACAGAAGTAGCCATCCACTCATGCAAAATCTTAACAATCGATAGCTTAAATATAGACAAAATAAAATTTTCAGAAAAATATCCATAATCTTTCTTGTATCATTTTTCTATATGTATCAATCTGCAACCATGAGATGATGCATGTAACTTCTATATTGACATAGATGGCTACTGTGGTGAGAGCTTGAATTTTCATTCAGTGTGCTAGTATTTTCCAAACATCCTTTTCTACTGTCATAATCTATTCGTTAATGGAATACATTACGGCCATCCTCTTAAAATATATCATAAATTCTTTATGAAACGACTATAATCTTTATATCAATATGAAACAACTAAAGTTATTTCTAGTATGTTTTTCACTTTTGTATGGCCTAAATTAGGGCTCTACATAAGCTTTTGGTACACCTATGTATTCTTAAATTCTCAGTATAAGTGGAGTTTAATTGCATAGTGTAAGTGGAGTCTAATTATAGAACGTAAAACGAGTCTGATTGCAAGAAGAAACCAATTTTCCCAAAATTGGTCTAAGGTAGAAAGGAGACCAATTTCTCCATAATTGGTCTCACTGGCAAAAGAGACCGATTTCACAATATGGTTTATGGACTAATTTCACAAATTGGTCTATGGACCAATATCACAAATTGCTCCGTGGACTCATTTCACAAATTGTTCTATGGACTAATTTTCCCAAAATTGGACCAATTTGTCAAGTTCGTCCAAGAAACAAATTCGTCCAAAGCAAGACTGATATCACTTGAAGACTAAATGATTAGGAGCAGAGTAAGTGGACAACCAGCCACTATAAGTCTAGGACACACGAGAAGGCCGAGCAGAGGAAGAGAATGGAGACAAGAGAGAAGAGAAAGAGAGTGGAGACCAAAGTATCGGATTTGGTAGCGCACCAAATTTGATAGAGTACCAAAAAAGTGCAATTCAAAGTAAGAGTGGAGGTAGCAGAGTAGTGGAGTAACCACGTGGAAGAGGTGGTTTATATAAAGAAGGGACTTCGAGTACCAAAAAAAGGAAGATATGTGATATCTTGTCACAATAGAGAAAGAAGGAGAGTACAAAGTAGAGTAAGCATATTTGATTGATGTGCATCGTTGCCCTCAAGAAGAAGGTGGACAAGTGGAGTGAGTCTACAGGCATGAGTGCTCTAACAAGAGGCTTATGTGATTCAAAAGTATATTGGAGGTTAGATTGTAAGATTGCCAGTTTGCATCAGGAGATTCCCTTAGCAAACACTGCTCCTTCTCATTGTCATTGTGCTTGTCCTATATTCTTTCCATGCTTGATGTTAATATTATAATGCTTCTAACTTTGCCTCTAATTCTCATGATACCTTCTAATTGTCTCGTTTGATAATGGTTTTGTGGTTTTATGCAAAGCAAACACATAGCACAGACTACATTGTGTAAAAGAACCCACCTCGAGCACAAGAGAACAAGAATTTCCTCTACCAGTGCTCAATTCCATACGCTTAGTGGGACCTTGGTTTGCACTTTCTCTCTTTGAGTCCTTACTGTTTTCAGAATTAGTCTCATATTTTCATAATTAGTCTCTCAAAATTAGACCGAGTTCAAAATTAATCGATTTTTTTTAGTAGGAAATTTCTCTAAAAATAAGTCCAAGTTTTTTTCGTGCAATTTTTTTGTCTAAGATTTTAGTCCTTGGCCAAAGTACTAGTCAGATTTTTTGGTCCAAATTTTCAGTCAAAATTTTAGTTCCGTTTTTATCAAGTCTTTTTAGTCCAAATTCTCATCATATCTATGAGTTCATACAAAGGCATAGTCTATGACTCATACCCGATCTCATAAAGGAGATCTCTCAATCCTGTGAAAACACCTATCAAAAGCTACCAGAGAAAGATTCACTATACTCCTTGTCAGATACCTCCGAACCCTCTACCACTA
>CM035424.1:147161667-147289167 GCA_020310875.1 Ceratopteris richardii | reverse complement strand
ACGACTCTCATGTATACTCTTTAAGTAATGCATCGGCAATGTGGATTGATGCGCCCATGCTTCTATTTGATCATAATCCACGTTTGATTAATCTTCGTGACTCTCATTGGGAAGTGAACATCCCTAAAAATCTTCGTAAGATTCCTTTGCGGCTAAATCATGCTTGGCTTCAAACTTCTGTCTTTAAATCCAAAGTTCATAATTTGATTCAGTAGGTTCTTCGGGTGGTCTTTTGCATGACTGAAAAGGTTGACTCTCGACTCATTCAAGCTGAATATATGCAGTTATGTGATGCTTACAGGTGCCTACAAGTTATTGAAAATAATGCTATTCAATCCTCGAAAGTCCGAGCTAGATGTAGTGAAGTAAATGATCTTCATGCAAGTTCTAAATGCTTCTTTGACTTCCTTCGGGCTAAGCGTCTTAAGGATACAATTACCATGCTTGAAGTGGACAGTTTAACTTTTCGAGATGGAAAATCCATTGCCACTGTTTGTACACAACACTTCCAGGATTTGTTTGCTGCCTCCTTCAAAAGTGATGATGCATGGTTCTCGTCGCTTCAAGATGCTCTTGCTTTTACTCCTCAGATCTTGGATACATGCATGGCTGAAGCTTGTGAAAAAGGAATAACTGAGGAAGAAGTTTTTATAGCCCTTCAATCTCTTAAAAATGGAAAAGCGCAAGGATTAGATGGTATTACAAAGGAGTTTGTGCTTGCTTTTTTATTTTCTCTTAAAACGCTGGTTGTGGATGTTTGTAATGAAATATGGAAAGATCAAAAGATGCCTTACTCGTTCAAGCTGGGTAAGATTAAGCTTATTCCCAAAGTGGAGGTGCCGAAACGGTTGGGTGATTGGAGGCCGATCACTATGATGAGCATTATTTATAAAATGTTAGCTAAGATTTTTGCCTTGAGGCTTAAGCCCATTATTCATAAGGTGGTTCAGCCTTTGCAGACTGGCTTCATCAATGGTAGATCAATTTATGATAACATTTTCTTTACTCAGATCTTAATGGAATAGCTGTTTCATCTAATCAACAAATAGTGGGTATGCAAATTGATTTTGAGAAAGCGTTTGATCGCGTTCGATGGGATTTCATTGCCGTTGTGCTTAAAAAACTTGGCTTTGGAGTTAAATTCAGTAGGTTGATTTATATCTTAGCGCAAGACAGTGCGTCTCATGTGGAGATAAATGGAAGGCTCTCTGATTCTTTTCCTATTGAAAGATCCGTGCGCCAAGGATGCCCCCTAAGCCCACTTTTTTATGCGTTGGCTTCATCACCAATGTTCTATCTGCTGGAGGCTAAAATGAATTCGCACCTCTATTCATGGTATTTCAGTTTTTGGAACTCAGCAAATCGCCGTTGGTTTCGCGGATGATACGTTTATCTTTGCTAAAGCAAAGCATGAAAATGTTCGAATATTATTACGGCATTAAAGCCTTTTTCTAATGTGGCGGGATTATGTATCAATATGAAAAAATCAGCTCTTATTGATATTTCTGCAGGGCACTTTCATTCCTTCATTTGGGAAGGACCTAAAATTGAGAAGGGCGCGATATTTCGTTATCTTGGCTACCCGTTTGGCTCAAATGTATCTACCAAAGACAAAATTCAATGGGTTTTAAATAGATTTAGAAGTAAAATGAGTTTATGGAATGCGATGCAATGGCCAATGCATACTAGGATCAGAATTGTTCAAGTTTTTATGCAGCCGTATGTTATGTATTATCTATTGCTGCTTGATTGGAAGAAGTGTCATCTTCATGTTTTCGAAGGCTTGCTGAAGAATTTTGGCATTGGTGCTTTCCGCATGGGAGTTTATTTGCATGGTCTTGGAATTCTGCATTTACAAACGCATTTGCAAGCAAGGCGAGTAGCCTTTATTATGCGTATTTCAGCCTTTCAAAGACCATTATGATTTGACGTCTTCTGGAAGCTCATAGAAAATGCACAACTGCGCTATAAGGGAAGTTGGAATTTAGACCCTTGGAATAAGTTTTTCTCGCATGCTCCGTTACATACTCCATTCCTTACCCTCAATTTCTTAATCAGAAGTTTTAAAAAGGCTTCAGTTTTCCTGACATGGAATGGGAGGCAGCGGTATGTGGGAAACTCGTTTGCCTCTTTATATCCATACTTGTCCTTCCTTTCGAACCCGTCGTTTGCTTTCTCCTTGGGTGCATCGGCAAGATATTTCAACAATAAAGGTATTGATTCCATTGCAAAGTGTTATGATTCCAAGTGGGAAATCAAATCTTTTCCTTCCATCGGGAAAACTTTTGCAGTAGGATCTTCTTATCGGTCCAAATGGGTTCAGCTAGTGCTTTTTATACAACAGTTTCAAGTACCCCTTTCCATCGATGCATCGGATCCTTGGAGAGATTGGTTATTTGCAAGGCACACTAAATGGTGGGATGGGAATGCAAGCACTTTTTATGCTTCTCTTCTTCCTCCCCAGACTATTGCTAGGCAATGTAACGCAAGATGGGGGTTTAAAAAATTACCATCTTGGTGGCATACAAGATTTCATGTATTATGGGATTTTCCATGTTCTTTTAAGATGTGGGTTTTCATGTGGAGAATCTTTACAGGCCATTTCACTTTAGGAGCATTTCTATCTAAACATGGCATGCAAGGCATTTGTTGCCCACATTGTGCTTCTTATACAGAGAATATGCGTCACGCGTTCTGGACATGCACGAAGATTCAAAGATGGTGGACTAATCTTTTCCTATTTCCCATATGGGATGTGAAGCCCACTAAATTCAATTCTACTTTCTTGCTTTTTGCATCGGGGGATGGTGTTTTGGACTAGATCAGAATGACTTGTGTCTACTTGCTGTTCTGGGATATTTGGATGCTTAGAAATGGAAAGGTTTTTCGCAATAAAAATTCAGCCCCTTCTTTTAAATGGAATTTTCGTACAGCCAAGATTAGACTTCAGATTGAAGTCATGCCCTCCAATGACAAACAAGCGTTTATCTCATTCCTGGAAGCACTTTGACGTGTAGCTTTGATATGTAGTGTTTGATGTGGACATTTAGGTTTCGTTACTTTGTGGAATAGGGAGATCGTTCTCCCTCCTCACATCTTTGTACATTATTCTTTTCAATGAAATAAAGTGAGTATTCCCACAAAAAAAAACACATACATATATATATATATATATATATATATATATATATATATATATATATATATATATATATATACACACACACACATACAAACATCCCGGGGACGCGTCTCGGGGACAGAATCATGTTTCAAACATGTGTGGGGGGGACAGAAACCGTCAACTTTACCCGTCCCTCCTCCTTTCATACCGGGGACGGCCTCGGGATGCGTCCCCATGTGACTATGAGTTGGAGGCTCTGAAGCTACAAAAGACCCTCCAAGAAGAGAAGAATTCACGAAAAGATAATATTGCACATATTCGACAAGAGGTGGAGGAGCTAAAAGCTCAAAAAGAGGTAAACGCTTTCATATGGTGTACAATATGTAATAAACTAGGTCATAATAATCAGGACTCTCAAGAGAAGATCACATACAAGTTCTGTGGAAAAACTGGCCATGAGGCAAGAGATTGTTACCTCCTCAAGGGGATTCAAACCAACTGGATTCAGATCCCTGGAATGCAGCTTAACCAAAATATCCAAGGGCATCAACAAGAAGTGATGCATACTTCTCCTCAATTCAATAACAATGGTTCTCAATTCAACAACAGTAACCAGAGAAAACCAATAAATAAGTAGAAGCCCATCATGTGTTATAGGTGTGGGGAATACGGGCATTTCCAAAGCTGATGACCTCTCCCATAAGGACCACCTCCTTGCAAGCTCTACCCAAATGCTATGGATCACTACTCGAAGGACTGTCCCAAATTGCAGCCACGTACAAGCCAAGGAGGACTATGTGGGAATAGTGGAGCAAGTCCCTGTGCTTATCCAGAAGATCCAACTTTTCTTAAGCTTTGTGGTGGTTGATGTTCCTCACATGGATGGGGGCTATCCACTTCTAATTGGAAGACCATGGCTGACTCACCATCATGCAGTTCATGATTGAAGCAACGACACCTTGCTGGTCAACACTTCACGACACTTGAAACAATATTTACATCTCGACAACAAGGATCAAGAGAAGCAAGAAGGTAACACGCATTCCGTTACCGTCCATAAGGAAGATAAATTAGAAGTAGAAGATGATCAAGACCTGCTACAATGGATAGAAACAGTAAACTCATTTCCCTGCTATGGGGTTAAGGTCACAGAAAATGAAGTCATACGAACTATGGGACTTGGGGAAGCAATTCTTGACAAGAGAAGGGGAAAGGATAAAGTGTGCAGGTACTACCAGGAATAACCTCAAGATAAAGGGAGATATCAACATGCGAACAAGATCCTTTAAAAGAGCAGAATGAGGAGCTTGCACCAAAGGAGGAGCTCGCAAATGGATTTGTTCAAGAGAAGCAGACCAGTATCATCCTGGATGAATCTCCATGTTATTCAGGCAGATGGACTCAAGGTCCGATTCAGTAGCTGCTACTTTTGAAACTTTGGATGGTGCGTTCAACATTGCTGAAAACGGGTCGCTCTATGGTTGCTAGTCGAGAGACTCAAGATACTCATGATGGATAGGCTCATTCATAGTAAGCCCTCTATGCCATGTGATATTATCAAAGAAGAGCTAGCTATGCCACCAATGGTAGTTGACTCAACCACCGGGGGCGGAGGCGGAGGCGGAGGCGGAGGTGGAGGCGGAGGCGGAGGCGGAGGCGGAGGCGGAGGCGGAGGCGGAGGCGGAGGCGGAGGCGGAGGCGGAGGCGGAGGCGGAGGCGGAGGCGGAGGCGGAGACGGAGACGGAGACGGAGACGGAGACGGAGACGGAGACGGAGACGGAGACGGAGACGGAGACGAAGATGCAGACATACATAGTTTGTTCTCCAAACGATTATGTCGTGTTCGTAGAGCCCCATTTTAGTTCCATATTGCTCCTATGAGGTATGTGTCTTGATGTAGTGCTCTCTCATAGGCCATGCACCTCTATTTAGAAGGGCATCCATCTATGAAAACCTTATTGTCATGATAAAAGGCTTGCCTTCCTTCTTTTTCTATCTTGTAAGATCTAGGGAAGACATGCCCTTCTTTTTTCTATTTGAATTTTGCATCATTGTGAGATCACAAAGAGAGAGAGAGAGTGAGAGAGAGAGAATGAGTAGAGCACATGTATTTTATGGTTCAAGACAATGTGAAAAAGAAGAGTGACATAGAGAGAAAGAAAGATTTTTAAGGTCTATTAGAATTTAGAAGGCCGAACTCGGCCTATGAGACATAATCAATGTACATATGTGATATCCTTGATCAATCGAAAAGAAAAAAATATGATAAAAAATAAATATGGATACTAATAGACTGAGAGAGAGAGGTAAATGGTGTGTTATCTGTATGGTAGCCTACATGCAAGAGAATAGTACAAATATGAGAATGCATCTAAGTGACTGACCATCTCCACCCAGTGCTCATGTGTGGGTGTAGTATGTAGTACATAGAGAGAGAGAGAGAGAAATCTTTAACGTCTATTAGAAGGCCGAACTAGACCTATGATACAAAACCAATGTACATATGTTATGTCTCCGATCAATCGAAAAGACAAATGTGAAGATAATAAAAATTGATGTTAATACAAGGAAAATCTGAGTCTCCATACCATGCATGTTTGGAGAAATCATGAGGGGGATAAATGGAGTGCTATCCCTATGGTAGCTTACATGCAAGAGGGTAGTACAAATATGACAATGCATATAAGTGATTGATCATCTCCACCTAGTATTCATGTGTGGACGTAGTATGTGGTACATAGGTGGAGGTGGTGTTAGGGTTACACGGACGACTTGCAGAGTGATCGGCCATCAATCTAGGCCCGCCTCTCATCATTGGCTCAAGAGTAACGAGCTTGGATATCCACAATCCAGCATTGATGAAATATTTGTCTTATAGCCTTTGATGTCACGAGAGGTGTGAGCATGTTGGAGAGTCACCCCTCTCTGTGCGACATCCGGTGGTGAGTTTGGGCACGTCGTGGGACGAAGAAATCCATTAGCTTTGTCTGTCTCCCTCTAGTTAGAGAGTATCTAAGGTACATCAAAACTGCATGATTAAATGCGAAGATCAACGTTTGTGTATGTTTTTGATGATATGAAGTCAAATCACAAGGCCATATGTCCCTAATGCATTTTTCAAGTCACTTGAGCAAGATCCATCCAAACATGTAAGATCCTTTGAATGACTTGGAACTTTAACTACAAGACCACATGCACTCCCAAGTCATTCCAACAAGGACAATAATACAATCATCACAAATCCTACACATGCGCAAAACACAATGCCAAACTAATAAACTATCCATTTTGTGCTTTCTTATTAAGGCAAAAGAAACTCAAAATCTTACACGAGATTCTAAGTAATACCATTGTCCTTCATGGGCAATAAACTACCTATTTTTTGACTTTCTATCAATGCATGCATAGATGTGTCTCCCTCCATCCCCTACAATATTTTCTTTAAAGAAAGTCAAGAATTTGTTCAAAATGATATTGTATACGAGCTTAATATGAATTGTTTAGGTCAATATCCTTTGATGCTCTCTAGTACATGAACGTATTGTCGATTCTATGCAGATAGTTGTTATAATAACATAGGTTTCATAGGACATGGAAATGGTTATGTTGCTCGTCCCTTGCACTTGTAGATAATTTTTATTTTCCAAATGAAGAGTTTCTAAGAGACGATATCCAAAATATGCTACTTAGCCCTCCAATAAAATATAATGCACCTAGTTCGTCTCCAAGATCCCACTGGTAATGGCAAGGCTTTCCACGCATCCAAGCATATTACCTTCATCAGGACGTTTCCTTCACATTTCCGCTGTCGAAAAGATTTCATCCTTTCCGTTGATGACCACAGAAAATGAAATTAACTTAATTGGTGAATTCTAACCTTTTATATCATTGTTGATTAGTTATTCTGGATTGAATTAACTACTTTTGAAGTGTTTGCAGGTACAAGAAAGAATAAAGAATACATGTTCATATTAGGGTTTACTCTAATTTCACATTTAATGAGTTGTTGTATTTATACATGCAGGAAACATGGGTATATAACCCTAGGATTTCATAAGTTTATATAAGTTTAAGTCAGTAGGGTTAATCCAAAGGATCTTAACTGATTCTAATGGGTTAATGCTAGGGTTTACTTAAATATTAATGGCTAATGATAGGGTTCAGAAAAGATTTTAAAGGGTTTCAATGGATTTCAGAAGGGTTTTAGTATGTTTCAAGGGTTAAAATAACTACTATTTAATGAAATTAATCTATAATTAAGCATTGGTTAACTTATAAAACTAAATTATGATTTAATTAGTTACCTTAATAGGGTGTTTACATTTTAATACTAAGGTTCTAATTAATTAAATTCTTATCCTAAGCTTAAATTAAAAGAATTATTTAATTATCAAAATTTAGGATAATTCAATTAAAAAGAAAATTAAGTGGATAAATAATGAATGGTGTATGTGAGTGGTGATTAAAGTGTGGTGAGAGTTGAGTGTGTAAATAAAGTGGTTAAAGTAGGAGGTTGAAAGTGTGGTAATTGTGAGTGCAAGGTAAAAGAATGGTTTAAATAGATTATGCATTTAAAGTAATTAAAGGTAAATGAAAAGAGTGATGATTAAGTGTGGGTTAAAGAATGGATGAGAATTCAAAAGAGTGGTAAGCTCATAACTTCTCTGAGTATATATATGTATGCTTTGATCAAGTTTCACCTAATGTTTTTTTTTTTCAGAAACATTGAAGAGTACAATCAATTAAAGTGAAGTGAAGACAATTGAAGTGAAGCGGAAGCCTAAAGATCCATTTAAATCTTATTTCCCATTTAGTCAACTATCCCATTGACTAGACATTTATCCCTTTGTTTAGACCTTCCATTTGTATTAGAATTATTGATTTGAACCATTAGTTTCTCACTTAATTTATTCACGCAGTTTTGCAACAATTTTGTTTCCCATTACTTTCTTTGATGTCTTCTAAAACTAGTTCTAAAAATGAGTCTGATAGAAAGCACGAATTAGAACATTTAATTCTAGGCACGTTGTTACCATCTCCAATTGAGAATTCAGCTAATAGCTAGTCCAAATTTCCTAGATTTCATAGTAAGTTAGACGTTCGTGTACTCTCGACGAAAGACAAATATACCTTAAAACACCTACGATCAGTCAGTCACTAAATCCCTCGGCACACGCAGGGTGTATGAGACAATCATAGGTGTTTTAAGGTATATTTGTCTTTCGTCGAGAGTACACGAACGTCTAACTTACTATGAAATCTAGGAAATTTGGACTAGCTATTAGATGAATTCTCAATTGGAGATGGTAACAACGTGCCTAGAATTAAATGTTCTAATTCGTGCACTCACAATTACCACACTTTCAACCTCCTACTTTAACCACTTTATTTACACACTCAACTCTCACCACACTTTAATCACCACTCACATACACCATTCATTATTTATCCACTTAATTTTCTTTTTAATTGAATTATCCTAAATTTTGATAATTAAATAATTCTTTTAATTTAAGCTTAAGATAAGAATTTAATTAATTAGAACCTTAGTATTAAAATGTAAACACCCTATTAAGGTAACTAATTAAATCATAATTTAGTTTTATAAGTTAACCAATGCTTAATTATAGATTAATTTCATTAAATAGTAGTTATTTTAACCCTTGAAACATACTAAAACCCTTCTGAAATCCATTGAAACCCTTTAAAATCTTTTCTGAACCCTATCATTAGCCATTAACATTTAAGTAAACCCTAGCATTAACCCATTAGAATCAGTTAAGATCCTTTGGATTAACCCTACTGACTTAAACTTATATAAACTTATGAAATCCTAGGGTTATATACCCATGTTTCCTGCATGTATAAATACAACTCATTAAATGTGAAATTAGAGTAAACCCTAATACGAACATGTATTCTTTATCCTTTCTTGTACCTGCAAACACTTCAAAAGTAGTTAATTCAATCCAGAACAACTAATCAACAATGATATAAAAGGTTAGAATTCACCAATTAAGTTAATTTCATTTTCTGTGGTCATCAACGGAAAGGATGAAATCTTCTCGACATTCACCCCGGCCAAACCTGCACATCGTTCTCGATGGGCCAATCTGCAGATCATAGAAAGCAATATCAAATTCTTTTGAAACTTATTCATGACTCAAATTGAAATTGTCTGTATATAAAAATGCTTCTATCATTAGTACATCTTCAAATAGCAAAGAAAACTTATAAAATTATGTAAACTTGAATTTAAACCTTTTCGGTCAATGCATGAATTGGAAACAGATTTTAGAAAGAAATTATAGAAGTCATTCAAATAGTGTTCGTACTAACTCTTCTATTAACTCTGTTCATAAGTAAAGCATATGTTATATAGGCCTTCTATCCTCATTTCCTAACCATTTGCCATTAAGATACAAAAAACTAACTCCCCTCTAGCATATATCCGCCTTATATAGCCCGCTTTTCAAATCAGAAGTGATTTCGAGACCACAACTGATTTATTTGATTTTTCTTTTATCTCATTTTTTTATCATAATTTTTCTTTGTATCATTTTTTTTCCCTCTTTTCATATGCAGCAACCATTAATGCACTGCTTTCAATTTTTCTTCGCAACTTTTTTGATGAAGGGGAAAGGCTTAACCCCTAATCAGAGCAAAGGATCTAGAGGTAAGCTAAAGAAGGAACTAGGATCTCTTTAGCTAAATGGGTCAGATTTAAGGAAGCTTACCTATATAAAACAAGTCTACTTCTACTAAGAGTTGCAAGTTAAGGGTTCCTTCAACTATCCATATGACAGCCATAGGTCTTCGAATCCCTATCTTCTCTTCAAGCACATCCCTACTTCAGTATAAATTCTACTTTTCATAATTTTAAGAGGTTTCTTAACCTAGCTGAAGAATGTACATATCTAATTATGATAATGCAGAGAAAAACAAAACTTAAAACATTAATCAGAGTTAGAACTCTTTCACCTGATCTATATTGATTCCATCTTTAGCATTGCCTTTTATTCAAATATCGCTTTGATTGCATAAATTTTAAACTGCATGTACTTTCTTCAATCTCCTGCGCTTCATTCATAGTCTATTTTTGAAGAAAATTTTAGTTCATCAATCAGCTCCCAATCTTCATGCTAAACTTGTAAAATAAATCAACTCGAAAAACTTATGAGCAACATAATTATTAGAAGACTTATACAAAAGGTAGCAATCCAAGATAATACTTCTCGATAGTCCATCTGTAAAAACCAAAGCAATATTAATTCAAACATTGTAGCTTTCCTGATATTCCACTGAAATATTAAATCCTCTATTCTTGCTTGACCTGGATCAAACCACTCAAAACTTTGATTAGAAAAACCAATATTAACATCATTAAGGCAAAACAAGTGTTCATTTATATTGAAACCCTTCAATTCGTATTTTTCAAATGTATAAATATCATTGTTTATAATTTCCTCATATTGTTCTTCCTTATATGAAGAATCAATGTGAGTAATAATTTTAGGAGAAGCTATTGTGATGAGTGGGATTTCATTAGCACTTACATCACTCACTTCTTCAATGAATAATTTGGGAAGACTTTTATAAGAATCAAACAAAGGTTTCTCATGTTTACACTCATGTTTGTTCAATGTTTTGTGTTCTGAAATTGTAATTTGGTTTTCATCATTCATCATTGGTATAGCATCATCTAATTCATTGTTTGTAAGTTCAAATTTGTTTTCTTCATTTATCTTTTGATAAGTACAATCTAAATTGTTGCTTTTAGAAAGAGGAAAATATTTGAGGTTTTGGCGTTCATATCTAAGAGAAAGTCGATGAACTTGCTTTTGCACATATGTCCAATTACTCGTCAGGCCATTTGAAGTATTATGTTCTTCTAAAAGAGGCTCTAGGTCTTTTCGAATTGAGTAATCAAGGATAGTTAAAAAATTTATAACTTTATAAGGCTCTAGATAAGTTTGTTCTTGCTCAAGTAAGTCACTAAACTGTTCTTCAAACTCTTGAAAACTCTCAATTAAGTTCTCTTTTGGTTTAGATGTATTTACCCAAGCTTGAAACGTTTCATGATTTCTTTTTGTTGAATCCTCGAAACAAAATTCTTGTCGCAATTGGGTCTTAAAAATATCCCAAGGTATAATGGACGAGCCCAACCTAAGGCTTATTCTATCTCGGGTATCTCCATTTGATATACGCCTAAAGGTTGAAACCCAACTACCCCTAGGTATGCCATATTGATAGGCTAAATGTTCATACTCCTTGAGATACCTAGAAACATCTTTACCACAAAACTCTTTCTTCTCTATTTTGAGGTCATCAATCAATTTCCATACTCTTTTTTCTATTAGGTAAGGATCCATGATGAAAGCATATCAGATTTCCCTGAGCTGCTATGCCGCTCTTTCACGTCGGGTTCACCAAAATGTCGGCGCGAAAGCGACGGTCGGTGGATCAGGCCAACCGTCAAAAAATACGGCGCACGCAGGGTGCTTGAAGCGAGCTCAGGTGGAGTTAGCTTTCATCTCACAAGAAAGCAACACTTGGGAACAATTGATTAGAAATGAACTTGCTCTCATGCATTCTTATGCTCGGTGACTTCTAATAATTCAGAGAATAATTAAGAAGAAGATTAGATTGTTTACGGCGCACTCAGGGTGCTTGGAGCAAGCTCAGGTGGGATGAACGTGACTCAAATAAAAAATTATACACACATACATGTAAATGGCTCAAAATCAAAGATTTTGCATTTAACTTAAAGCTTTCAAAGTATGTATCATAATATGGAAGCCTTGCAAATCATAAATCCTTCAAACTTATTCAATTAACCAACCAAATCAATATATATCATTTCCTAAATAATTTCTGTTTAATTTTATAGATAATCTCAAAACATATCAATCACGCATGTGGTGCTCATCAAGTGAACGTGATACAATCACTAACTTTCTTCGAAGATAAACACATATGGGAGTTGCCATAGTCTCTATGTCACATACATAGCATTCCATGATTTAATAGTCATTAACAACGTGTTGACACATTGAACATTTAGACGACACTCAAGGAGATAGTCAAATTAGATCTACTCATAAAATTATATCTCTGCACTACAACGGATTCAAACCTTTTCATGCCGGACCATTATATATGCTAAGTGTGAAACAAAATAGACCTGAAATATTGTCCTTAATATTCAGCACATCAGCGGCATATATGATTACTATAAATTCATTGTCTTCAGAATAGATAAGAAGTACGCAATCAGTCACTCAGTTCTTCTCATTTAGAAACAGCAATGGTATCTTCTAGCTAGATCCGCAACAGATTTTTCTCAACCTCGAAGTATCATGCATGAATCCACATTAACCAAGAAAATCAATTTTTGGAAAACTTTTGTTTGCACTCCATACAATCTTTAATTAAATTATGTAAGTAAATAGGTGAAAAATCCAACTCAAATCATTTTCCACAGACTTTTACATATCATCAATTCACAGAGAACGTATTATGTCACTTCGGAATGTACTGTGATTTTAAAGTATCATAAGAATAGAAAATAGCTTGCTGAAGGAATTCGGAAAGCTAAGAAAATGAAGCTTATAAAAATTAACCAAATTCTATAGGAATAAGAAATAAGTCCTAATCATTGCACACATCAATAAATTGTTACATCACCTCAGATGTTCTGTCCTTTTTTTGGGAACAAGCTCTGATATCAAGTCTCTACAGACCTTCAGATATAATCTCTAATCAGTCGTGTCAAAACAATGATGTCGATTCAGTTGTGCATATTATTCTGAGAGATTTCCTTGCATCGCTTAGCATACTTCTCCAGCATCATATCAAATAAATCGTTGAAACATATGTTTGACTTCCGATTGTAAGTTGTTGAACTAGATGCATGTTGTTAGCTTAGGCAGACAGAGACGATGACACCAGGTGATGTTGGATGATCAGAGCGTCAGAACAGAGAAGGTTTCAAGCATGTTCGTTAGATCATAGCACGTAGAATTAATCGGAGAAGTACGTGTCTCAGATGTTTGCAGATATTTGCTAGTCAAGAGCTCTAATCCAAACTCTGATGGTTGCGTAGTTTCATCTTTTTCTTTTACTTTTAATCAGAGCTCATCGTATATGTCAGACCCTCTGCATATAGACGGTGGTTGTCAAAACATACCTCAGAATTCTTTGCGCGTGTTTGCCTGAGTCCTCCATGATTAGCTAGAAGAAGCAATAGAATTGGTTGATGTCGTAGCTTGAGATCTCACAAAAAGTTGACCTCCTTCCCCTCGTAGTTAGAGCACCATCACTTCTCTGTGGATGTTTCTCTTAAGGTCATTGATGGATGAACTTCACAGAATCTCCATAGCTCATGTGTCGTGCACTCGGTGATCTTTCCCTTTGCATACGAAGCAGATCCTCTTCAGCACTTTAGTTTATTTACGATCCAACAGGCCTGCGCAGGCCTCCCAAGGAAGAAGACCCCCCTCCGATTTTCCCCTCTTGACAGGGAAAAACTCCAACTATATGATCGCCATAACATCGAAGGTAGCTCTCTGTCATACGTAAGGTTATTTGTGGTGTCCCGCCCTGTACGTCAAAAAAAACGACAACCCGCCAGTCCTTTCCTCATCGATTTCCTATTCCTATGGCCTCTCTCCTTTTTCCTTCGATGTAAGCCATCCTTTCTATCAGAAAATTCCCCAAAAAGGAGCGCTTTGACTTTCCACCCCTTCTTTCTCCTGTCGCAGCTCCTCCCTTTTCTTTTAGTGGATCACATCCTTTCAAAGAACGTGAATAAGCCGAAATGATAAATGTCCATGTGAATACATCACGTTGAGGAATTCGTGCTAGCACACAATTTGCCTCATCAAGTGCTCCACATTTGCCATACATCTGAACAAGAAGGTTGCAAAGAAATGAATCAGCATCATGATTGCTTCTGATAAGTTGATGGTGAACGGCCATCCCCATTGAAAGTGCTCTCCTCATACAAATCACTTAGCCGCTGTAAGTAATGTCTTCTTCATGCTTTGAGTGGGGAGAGAGAAATCTCTCCGACACCGCACCGAAATCTAGGACAGAGAAAGAAATCCAAGTGCATATGAGCCTTATAATTTCTACGCAAACTTGTTGTCATGTTTCTCGTTCCGATTTTTTTCACTAATATTGGTCTCACATCAGCATTATTCTTTTCGCTATTGTCAATTTAACACTGGCCTCTTGCATGGAAAGTCCTTGAGACGTCTTGATAGCATGCAAACACGTTTTTATACTACCCTAACCACCGGACGATACAGGAACCACAGCAACAAGACTGGAACAAAAATGAGATCAAACGAGAGCACCTGACACGAAGCCTTCTATTTGACGCCCACTAAGTTTGCATAACAACCAACCTTGTCATTGTGTAGCTTCAACTGCGAAGAGAGCTCTCACAAGCCTTCAGCTGCAGCTTCAGGAAGTTCTCCTCAAGTTTCTCCGACGTTTGCATCTTCTGGGAGTTCGCTACATTTGCATTGAGCTGCGAATGGACTTGCTTTGTTAGAATTGGAAAGACAGAGAGAGAGAGAGAGAGACACCAGGAAATTTACTGTTAAGATTTTTCCGGTACGAACCATTAGGCCCTACAGAAAGACTCAGAAACCATCCGCACTTCTGTGCTGGAGATGGCTGCAGAAGCAGAAAGGCGAGAGGATGGAGCCACAAAGAAGCGTCTGTTCGTAGCTACAAGGCCACTTGTTGATCTGCGTATGGGAACGTACCAAGCTGGTCACTTCTACATGCTACGCCATGTAAGCAGAATTCAATGTACGCAGTCAGCTGTTAATGTTCACCATGTACGTACGGGAAGTGGGAACGTAACAACGTGGTCGCTCCTTCATGCTACACCGGCCGCTGTTAATGCTCACGAATCACGATGCGTTGAGACACAGTGCCACTATGTGTCTTTTTTTAAGAGGAAAAAAAAGTAGGGAGCAATACAAAGGATGTTGATAAACCTCTGGTCCCGTGGATGAGGAATCGAGGATCCGCTTTTCTTCCATCTTATTACCAAGACTCCTGAGAAAATGGAAAAACAAAATAATGGTATTTTTATTTCATCAAACTTTCCAAACGATTTTTTCTTTAATCACATTCCATAAAAAAGATATCGAGCAAGCGATAACTTTTCTAAGTAAGGCTTGCTAGCTAGTAATTGTTTTATGTAACAAAGTAATTGTTTGATTTTTTTTTTCTATGACCTTTAAGATTTTTCTAAGCCTAAGAGAGAGAGAGGTCACAAGCTCTCAGCCTTTAATGTGGATTTTAAATGCGGAGAAGAAAAGAGAGATAAAGTTCAATCATAAGGCTCTCAACTTTTCTTCGGATGGTCTACCTACCTTACCCAAGCACGTGATGCTTGCTTCAAATCATATAATGCCTTTTTCAACCTCCATGCTTGGTTTTCATGCCCTTTCTGCACAAAGCCATGGGACTGAAAAACATACACTTCTTCATGCAAGTCACCATACAAAAATGCATTTTTAATGTCCAACTCATGTACATTCCAACCATGATGAGCTGCAAGTGCACAAATGCTACCAACAGTAGGCATTCCGCATGTAGGAGCAAAGGTCTCATCAAAATCAATGCCTATTTCCGAGCATAACCCTTTGCAAAAAGCCTAGTTTTATACTTGTCAATTATTCCATCAGGCTTACACTTCAACTTCTATACCCACTTAGTGCCAATGGCCTTCTTGCCAGGAGGCAAGTCACATAAAGACCAGGTACCACTTTTCATAATAGCATCATATTCTAATTGCATAGCAACCATCCAATTTTCAGAATTTTGTGCTTCATCAAATGAAACTAGCTCATTCTCATCAAAGAGACTAGAAGCATATTCCATAGCATAGTAATTTGATGCAAAAGAAGCACCATGAGATCTTGAACAAGTATGATATGACAAAGGTGCATTTAATTTGTTATCACGCAAAGTCTACACTAGCCATTTTGGCATAGTTTTTGCCTCCTCAATATTAGCTCTCTCATCAATAAATGCATCATATAAATGTGCATCATAAATGGAATGATCTCCATTATCACATGAAACCTGTAAAGGCTGAGAAGTTTCCTCATTAAGAGGAGCACTAGATTGTCCACTTGTAAAAAGAGTCACCAAAGTGTCATACATGTCTTTGGAGCTAACTGATGTCTCCTTAGTATATAAAGTAATGTCTCAATAGCATCTTCCACAAAAAAAACATCACAGCTAACATAAATACATTTAGTATGTGGATGATATAGACGATAGCCTTTGCTTTCAGAACTATACCCAACACAAATGCTTTATCATCCAATTTCTCGCCTTGTTGTTCAGGCACTAATGCATATGCTAGTCAACTAAAATCACACAGGTGAGCAACAGATGGCTTACGACCATGCCAAGCCTCATATGGAGTGATAGACTACAATGCTTTAGTGGGCCACCTGTTAAGTACATATGCTGCACACATAACAACCTCAAGCCAGAAACTATGTGGTAAAGTTTGACCCTTGACCATACACCTCACCATCTCCATGAGTGACTTGTTCTTCCGTTTAGCAACTCCATTTTGTTGAGGTGCATATGGCATTGTACACTGATGTTTTATCCCACATTCATCCAAAAATGCATTAAAATTAGAAGACATATGTTCCCCCCCTCAATCAAAAGGGAGCATGCCCATTTTACATGCTGATAGATTTTCAGCCAAAACCATAAATTTTTTTAAGCACATAAACACTTCGGACTTTGCTTTCAAAGGATATACCCATGCATGCCTAGAAAAATCATCAATGAAATTCATGAAGTAAAGATAGTTTCCAAAAGAGGGTGTTTGCATAGGACCACAGACATCACTATGAACAAGCTGCAATTTTTTAGTAGCTCAAACTGAACCATCTTTTGGGAATGAGAAGCATTGCATTTTGCCAAAAATACAGCTTCACAGACATGTTTACCAGGTGCCTCATGTTTGGCCAAAGAGGACACCATTTCAGATTTCTACAGGTGTAGCAAACTAGCAAAGTTCAGATGACCAAAGCGTGCATGCCAAAGCTTTGCATCTGACAAAGCTTGAGAATCATGTACTTCAGATGTTGAATCATTCACAGATTTTTCATAGTCTATGAACTTATACAACACACGACATAAAATACCAGAAGCAATAGTGACATCGCCATTTGATAGATCATGAATTGTACATCTTTCATCAACAAATTTCATAACCAAGCCAAATTTCAAATAAAGCATTCGACAATATAAAAGAACTACCATCACTAGTAGTTGGAATGATCTTACCAACTCCCACGATAGGATAAGAGGAGTTGTTGGCGAGGTAATATGTTTGGCTGCCCCACTATCAAAGTACCAAACATCTTAGTCTATTGTAGACATACAATGTTCATGAGAAGATGGGTCATAACTGCAAATAGTGGTAAATACCCATTCTCCGATCAATGTTATCGATTTGGTAGTAGATTCTAGTGGAAATATGACAACCAACACCCCAGTGCAAATAGTAACTAGAGCTTAGGCCCTACAACAAAACCAAGGCATAGGTCAAGAGAAGAGCCTAGACAACGATGATAATGAGAGCATAACTAAGAAGAGAACGAGAGCATAAAAGGATAGCATGAAAGGATGAAGAGACAATGGATAAAGAAGATGAATGAACTCAAAAAGAGCTTAAGGGAAACTAAAGTTAAATTGATAGAGATCACCTCTCACATGCACCCTCACGACCCACCACCCCCATTAAACCAAAACCACCTAGTGAACCACCACCTAGAGTAAGAGAAATCCTAATAGACCCTACTTGAGAAGACCTTGACATGATGTTCAAACCATACCAAGCCAGAATCCAAGAAGGGAAGAATGTGGCAGAGTTCGATAAGTGTTATCCCAGAGTCGACTTAGAAATTGAAAGGACTAAGCTTTGTGTGAAAATGGTGGAACTTTCTCAAGCCATGTTTGAGGCCAATTGTTTCTTCAATTAGACTAACTCAACCAGGACACAATTGCACTTTGATGGATTCCTAGAGAGACTATAGAGGATGATCACCAAATTTGGGAAGTCAGCTACATTAAAGGTAAGTAACAATGGAAGTGAAAGGATAATCTTTCCTTCCATGGAAGCTTATGCTCCTACTTCCACTAATCCCAAAATCTCTTCTTTTGTGAATCAATAGTCACAAGAACTCTTAAGAGATATTCAAGAGGAGAAATGGGACATTGGTCCACTCAAAACTAGTTAGAAGGTTTTACATGGGCTTTGTAATTATTCAGTAATAACCACAATGTGCCATGAAAATTTGCACTTCCTTGACATTCTTTGATCTAGGTAGCTCTACAATGGCTCTAACTTTATTCTCATCTATCAATCTGTTGCTCTTTTACACTATTTGTCCTAGAATCTTGCCTTGCTTGACCATGAAAACACACTTTTCTAGGTTCATACAGACTTGATATTCTCTACATTTGTCAAAGATAGATCTTAATTCAAGAATATGTGTTTGTTTGATGTTGGAATGAGCAGATAAATCATCAACATAGAACTCTAAGTACTTTCACAAGAACTCCTTGAAAACATGACACATCAGCCTTTGAAAGGTAGCACGAGCATTTGTGAGCCCAAAATGCATCACATGAAATGTGAAAATAGCCCACTATGTGGAAACAGTCTTCTTATGTTAGTCTTCTATGGCAATAACTACTTGATTGTAGCCAAAGAATCCGTCAAGGAAGTTATAGACTTCCTTGCTTGCTACACATTCTAACAGGTGCTTGGGGATAGGAAGCGGATAACTATCTCTGATGGTGGCTGCATTAACTTTCTTCAAGTTAATGCACACAGATATGTTTCCGTTCTTTTTGGGCAGTACCGAAATAGGGGATGCCCATTCATTATGATCAATCTCATAGATAAATACAGCTTCTATCAATCAATCTATTTCCTCCTTAATCTTAGCTATGTAATTATCAATGTATATGTATGGTTTCTGCTTCGTTGGCTTGGCTTCTAAGGACGTGAGGATTTTGTGAGAAGAGATGTCCGGTTCTACTCCTTTAATGTCTTTATAGCTCCATGCAAAAAAAGCTCTATATTGTCTTAACAGTGCAACCAACTCTTTCTCTTCTTCTTTGGTCAAATCATGTTCGATATATGTACATCGTTCTTCACTGTCTTCTACGGTCACAACAAATTTCTTGGTTCTCTCTTTGTTTTCATATGCCACTTCTGTGAGTATTTCTCTACTGGCATCAAAATCATGACCTTTTGATCTTCTATTTAATATCTCTTGAAGTTTTTTGGGAATTCAAAGGGGGTCTCTTCCTCTACAGTCTTGGAGGTAGGTTTCTCTCCTTTCTTCTTCTTACCCTGACAGTCTTTGGTCACTATCAATTTCTCTTCTCCATTTTGTCTTTCTTGCTCATGGGTTTTGGCTTATATCAAATAAAGGTACTCTTCCTCCGAAGCACAAAAAGATTCCATGAAGATGGATTCTTCATCTTCATCATCATATTCCTTGGATTCACCCATGTTAGGTTCACAATCCAATAACCAAATCACACATGATTGGTTCTATCATGAAAACCAAAATGTCATAGCCATCCTCATCACAATGGGGAGTCTAGTGATCTTGATTGACCAATATGTCCATGGTGGCTATAATTTCTGCCCAAACATGGGGTTCAAATTCTTCAGCCGAGAAAAGAATCGGTGCATAGGTTGGGTCTTGGATTGATCGAGGGTTCTCCTTCGCACCAACATCTCTAGTGGTTGCTCTTTTCTCTTCCTCTACTCTGACTTTACACATACATAAGTGGGTTTCTTCATGCATCCCAAAGGATCTTGATCCTATTGAGTGCACTCACTCCATGTCATTTGATGCTCTATGGACGGGGTTCCATTGTAAGGGGGGGGGGGTTACATCTCTATGTGAGTAGTCCTTGAGATTGACTTAGTGGTGACTCCCAAGTGTTGCAGGTACACATAATTGGTTCCCCAATCTCGCACTATCTGTAGGTGTCGCATGAATGCCCTACCTAAGATCATCTCATAAACATGTTTCTTGCTAAAATCACATATGGTGAATGTGTGCTGAAAATCTACACCACAAGTGGTGAGAGTTATCCCTTCTAGTAGTCCTAGAGGCTTCTCAATGTGGCCATTTGACATTTGCAATTTCACCTTTGTTGGCTTGAGAGCCGGTTTGCCCCCAACACTTCCATAGGGAGGTGGTAGCAATGGCAACTCCTGCAGCTGAGTACAAGATTGCTTTGGTGGTATAGCCCTGATAGGTAATAGGCAGGTAGGTATTTCCTTCTTCTCCTTCATTGGTATCTCCTATTTCATCCAAGGGTACATTTTTTACTATCTCATGTATCCTTACTTGAGAGGGTGGTTTAGTTTCTTTTGCCACATGATTTGCTATATGCTTACACTGTTTTGGTCTCACTTTAAATAGCTCCTCTAAGGTGAGATGACACTATACCTTAGTATTGTTTGCCACATCTATGTTCCTAGGTATGACTCACTCCTCATTTCTTACCATAAAAGTAGGGGCTCTCATCTCAATAGACTTAGACTCCCATGGGCCTGTGAAATGTGGCAATTCCTATAGAGAATTGGATTCAAAGTCTAATCATTCACTAGTTTGTGCATCTTCGTGTTATCCATAAATAGAGGAAATGTCATGTGGAAATTAATCACGAAGATCGTCTCAATTCAATGGCTGGAGGATTGCGAAAAGTCTTTTAATGAGCTTAAGCAACGATTGTAATCAACACCAATCTTGACCACACAAGATTTGAATAAGGCATTCCATGTTCATGAGGATGCATCCAATTACACTATAGGATGCATGCTAGCACAACCTACTGGCAAAGGCCACATTGACCTTCCAGTTGCTTATGCATGTAATCAATTGAATGTGGCCAAGAAAAATTATATCACGATAGAAAGAGAAGGATTAGACATGGTCTATGTGGTTAAAAAGTTTAAACATTATCTTCTAGCAAATAAGTATAAAATTTTTGCAAACTGTTAACCATTATTGTAACTATTGAATAAACCTTACAACATTGGCAGATTAGTAAGATGGCTTCTCTTACTAATGGAATATGATTTTGAGGTAATTTTTAGGAAAGGCAAGGCTCACCTGAGAGCAGATCACCTTTCGAAACTTACCTCCGGGGAGTCCATGCAAGGGGTTTTAGATAAACTTCCTGATGCTAACTTATTCAACCTGGAAGTAGTGCCTAACTCGACGAAAACCATCGTGCCTATTCTAACCTTTGGACTTAAGCATCCTATACTGAAAGCAAAAGGTAAGGATGTGGTGAAATCCAAAAACTATCACATAATGGTAGGTAATAAAGGCATATTGGCTTGTTGTGTGGAAGAAGATGAGTATGCAAAATGGTTGCAATTAGCACATGTAGGTGCATTAAAACAACATCACTCTAAAACTCAAAGCCCATAGGATGTGTAAGGGTTGCTCAACATGTTGTGATAGACCGCCGATAGAACATGCTACTCTATATCAAGTGACGCTAATGCCGGATTGAAGCAGTCCTTTAGTTGACTTTCTAAGGATGAAAACTTTTCCTCCCAAAATAACATTAACTAGGAAATGAAGCTTGAAACAAGAATCCTTAGATTACACTCTCATTGGAGATAACCTGTATAAGCATGGAAGAGATGGATATCTTAGAATGTGTGTCTATAAAGTGAATATCTTAAGATCTTAGAAATTGCACACCAAGGTTTAGCAGGTGGACACTTTGGATTGGATAGGGTGATCAAAGCTGTACTATTTGCAAGACTAATTTAGTGGCCAACCCTTCACATGGATGCTCATACCTACGTGAAGTGGTGTGACATATGTCAATGCACTCAATATAAGATATGCAAGGATGAGATGCCATTGTGACTCATGATGGGAGGACGTGCATTCTCCAAGTTAGGAATATACTTCTTGAGTCCTATTAATCCCTCGGCCAAGAGCTCACATGCTAAGTACATTTATTGTGACAACTGATTATGTGACCAAATGGGTACAAGTGAGAGCCACTAGGAAGAATGATGCACAAAGCATAGCTAAGTTTTTATTTGAGAATGTATTTATGAGGTATGGGTTGCCAATAGAGTTGGTAACCGATCATGGAACCCAGTGTTTGAATGAGCTCATTGAGTGCTTATTACAAGAGTTCATGATTATTCACAAGAAGTTGGCTCCGTATCACCCACAAGCCAATGGACAAGCGAAGAGCATGAATAAGATCCTATGCATGGTTCTAACTAAGTTGGTGAACACTAAACGCTTCGATTGGGATAAGCAGTTAGATCATGTTGTTTGGACTTATGGAGTGGCCTATCAAAGAGTACTCACAGCTATGCCCTTTAAATGGTGTTTGGTTCAAATGCAATATTTCCCATAGACTTACTGATACCCACCTTGAGGTAGCACATGATTATCAATGGAAGGGCCATTAATTATCCTCTAGGATCTTTAAATTGGAGCAATTAGGAGAAAATCAACTGAAATCAGATATTGTGATATATGTGGCCAAGAAAACAAAAAAAGCTTACTTTGATGCACACATAAAGGATAAGGGCTTGAAAGCATGAGATCTAGTCTTGGTGTATACATTAAAGTAGCATGCTAGGAAAATAGAAAAGCATGGTTATGGGCCAATGATAATTAACAAAATCTCAACAAGTGGAGTTGTCCAACTAGCCACTTAAGCGGGTGATATACTACCTAATTACATTAGCAGATGTATATTCAAACTATACAAAGAACCCCTAATGGAAGGGATGTTACATCAGCTCAACACAACAAAAAAGTGCAAAAGAGGAAGAACAAAGAATTCAAGAAGAGTACTAGGCCAAAGCCATAGAACGCATCGAACATATGAAATTGAGGAGACAAGGTAGAGATCAAGCTAGCTCAAGTGTTCATCGTGCACCAAGATATCACATGGCTATGTGCCACACTACGAGTACTACCCCGCACAAAATAATCAACATGCATCCTTTTCTAACCTTATAAGAAATAGGACAGGGCAAGGATGAGAAGACTATGAGAACTTTGATTGAATCAAGTGCAACCACTAAGGCTGTTAGATATTCATATTGTGAGGACATGCAGTTGACCATCCATCATATTGAAGCTTATGTCATAGGATTGGGAGATGTGCAAACCCCTTGCATGGGTGAGGTGGAGCTTCCCATCTCTTTTTAAGATGTCCCAATGACAGTTAAGATGTTTGGTGTGTCAGAATGAGGACCTTATGGAACCTCTCATCTTGGGTCAAGATTGGCTCTACCACCATGTAGTCAATTTGAACTTAAGGTGTTGATTTCCTTAGCCTTGGGTGAAACAACAACAAATCACAGTTGAACTAGAGAAATATGCACTCAAGGAACTAGGTAAGGCAATGATTCCTCATCCTTCCAGGAGTACGCATGAAGATAAAGATGTTATTCTTGTTCAAATTTCTATGATGCAAAATGATGCAAATCATGAAGGAATAGCAGTAGCAAAAATGCAACTCCCTTCTTCTCCAAAGTCGGTCGAGGTAAAACAAGCGAAGAAACCCAAGAAGCAAATGGAGCAGACCATCGAATCCCCAATTGAACAACCAGTTCAAAAATGAATGACTCACGGAGTAAGGTAGATCTTGAGGTGTAAGAGTGAGCAACCTCTTGCTCACTTGTCAGGACCACAAGTATAGACAAAAGGAGTGAGGAGGTCAAAGAAGTCGATAGCCAAATATTCTAGATGGCAACCTCGTGCATCATCTCTATTTGGGTACCTAAGAGATCGATGAATACCCTAATGCTAGATAAATCTGGGTGGCTAAGACTTGCTTATACACTCAATTAGCCACTCGTAAACTATTAGATTTGAATTAGTGCTCAGGCACCCAATTCACCCACATCAAGGCTAGTGTTACTTGGAAATGGATACCTAAAAAGTCCCATATCTAGATAGAGCTAACCCTGAAACCCTTGAATGTCACCACGGGCAGAATTTTTAATCCCATAAGGGAAGTGTGGAAAGTCAAAATTTGTAATAAACCTCCTAATCCAAGAGTGTAAATGCCCTTGCAGAAGGATAGATGCATTCTGTGTACATTGCACATCCTCAGTATGCATCTATAAATATCTATTAACCTTCTTAAAACCACTCACTTTCACACATTACACCACCTTCAAAAACTCATTAACTAGCATGGATATCATGTTGGTGTTGTAAAGGGGACAAGGTAACATATCATTTCCATTGCAATGCTAATATGGTCTTCTTTGTTTAACAGATTCAAGAGCACCAACCA
The DNA here is from genome assembly GCA_020310875.1 of Ceratopteris richardii. Taxonomy (NCBI): domain Eukaryota; kingdom Viridiplantae; phylum Streptophyta; class Polypodiopsida; order Polypodiales; family Pteridaceae; genus Ceratopteris; species Ceratopteris richardii. The sequence goes on along the minus strand of CM035424.1, from coordinate 147,264,656 downwards.
CTGATAGCATTATGACTGCCATAGTAGGTACAAATTTGCAAGTAGGGACTTGTCAGGAGATGATTAACATAGAGACTTTGCCTATCATAGATGAACCGATGGAATGACTAGGAGGTCAGACAGTTACAAATTATCCCAATACAAGACCCCCCTAGCCATACAACAGGAGTTAGCGAGAATTTCCATTGGTTCAGTGAGATGGGGGGACCACTTGGAGAAGGAGCTTATGTTTGTGAAGTTGAGCTAGAGTATAACAAGGTGTGGGGAAAGTATCACTTTTTCACAAGAGAATTTGAGAAACTACAAAATTCCATAGAGCTATAACCCATATGGCAACAAGCAGACCTAATAGAACACTTTAACGCTAAACTACCAAAGCCAAACTTCATGCGTTATTATTATCTCATAAACTCTCTGACACCTTACAAGGACCCTAGAGCATCCAACACTTTTGTGATACCATCATTAGTGTATGGCAAACAATTTAAACGTTTTTGTTTCACCAACAGCTGAGAGCCTGAAGCCTTGGACATGAGGGGTATGCACATCCGCAGTGAGAAGGAAAAGCTAGTTCCCGACAATATGAATAATATGAACCTTATGAAGCTCAAGGATATGGTGGCCATGACACCCAACATAGCTCTCCATTTGTGGATGTGTATGCAACATTTGCCTTTTCAAGACAGGATTGGATTATCAATTAGATTCACTAAGCCCACAAGCAATGACCTAGGATAATAGTATTGAATGGATGTTGAACCCTCACAAGAATCATCTATAGATGCCTGGCATACGACATACCTCTTCAGCGGGCACTCTCCTAGAATTGCATCCAATAGTTTAAGAGTAGGAAATCCTCTGCACCACTATCAAATAGGATGAGGGGATCTATACCATGTGCTCAACCCAAAGGAGGCACTTTTACCCATGAGATATCGCTCGCACCACAAAGGGTAGTACCACCGTTCATGCTTGAACTATCAAGGAGAAGTACAGATGGACCTAATTTGATATTTTCACATGTGCCATTGGATTTAGAATTTTTGGAGGAGTCTGTTTGAATGAGCTAAGTAATGAAGACTTTGAATGGATTCTCCAAGATGTGATCTTGGAGTATGAAGAAGGAGGGGAGGGTGATCATTAATAGCAACATGAAGAAGAACAACAAGGACAAGCATGTGAAGATGAAGAAGAAGAAAAGGAAGAGCAACACGACGATGAAGAACATGATGGCCAACAAGAATATAGAGAAAGTAACGGTGCTCTAGACTATATGACACAATTGCAAATATTGTATGACACCATTGTCAGTGTACAAGAGCGGCACTACATCTCATTTAGCACAAACAATTCATTCATTTATTAGATCCGAAGTGAAGAAGGAGTGCACCCCCAATTCATTGAGACCCTCCAACTTATTAAAGAGACCTTATGAGGTTAAAAGATGAATATAACTATTCTTAATTTGGATTGATTTCTATGTTACATCATGCAAATATCATTTAAGGATTTTTTGCAAAAGTAGTCTTGATTGTTGTTCATATGATAAACCTACCAGCTAGCACTATCAAAGATTTGAAAGTGTCACATGAGCTATGGATTGGAAGCCACCACATTATCGTCACCTTTAAATTTTTGGATATGAAGCATGTGCTGATGTCTCCAAGGATCTTATACACACTACAACATATGAGGGGCATATCGACGGTCACGCCTCGGCATTGGTATGACCGTTGAAAACCCTTGAAAAACCACAAAGGCAATATATGCATCGAAAACTAATGCGTCGGTATGAGCATCGATATGAGTGTAGGTAGTTTCTAGTAATTTACCGATGCTCATACCGACACTCATACTGATGCAGTGTTTTAACCGGAGTCGAGAGCCAAATTTCGACACTCATCGCATTTTGAAACAAAACCTGCTAATGTCAAGTTTGCGCGCACGAGCTAAATCTCTCTGTTTCTCTCTCTTTCTCTCTCTCTCTCTCTACGCACACCTCTCTATTTCTCTAGATCTGAAATCTTGGTAAGTATTGCACATACTATAGCACTCTTTTCTATTTCTTTATGTTTTCCCTTTTCTAATTTCTCTTCTCTTTCATTTTGCAAGAGATTTTGGCATCAGGTCTTTGGAGTTATACATACACACATGCATATGCATATACATACATACATACATACGCATATGCATATACATACACACATGCATATACATACACACATATGTGCATACACACATACATGTACACACACACAAGTTGCATATACATACACACATGCATATACATACATACACACATGCATATGCATATACATACACACATGCATATGCATATACATACATACATACACACACATATGCATACATACACACACATGTATACATACATGCATATGCATGCATACATACACACATGCATATACATACACACACATGCATATACATACACACACATGCATATGCATACACACATACACACATGCATATGCATACATACATACACACACAAGTTGCATATACATACACACGCATGTATAGATACATACACATATGCATATACATTCATGTACACGCACATGTATACATACACAAAAAAAGGATTTTTGAGTTTTTACACAAAAATAGAATTAATATATAAAAAAATAGGATTTTTGAGTTTTTACACACACACACAGAGAAACATACACACATACATACATACATTTTTATGAAATATTAGTGAAAAATCTAACTATATAAAATATAAATAATTAAATATCTAAAAAATAGATCTTTAAATTTTTAGGGTTTATATATATATATATATATATATATATATATATATATATATATATATATATATATATATATATATATATACCAAAAATAGGATTTCGAGTTTTTACACACACACACATACATATAAACATACACACATACATACATACATTTTTATGAAATATTAGAAAAATATAAATATATAAAATATAAATAATTAAATATCTAAAAAATAGATCTTTAAATTTTTAGGGTTTATATATATATATATATATATATATATATATATATATATATATATATATAATTAATTAAAGATATGAAAATAAGGATTGTTGAGTTTAGACACAAAAATAGAAACAATATATCAAACACACATGCATATGCATACACACATACACACATGCGTATACATACATACATACACACACAAGTTTCATATACATACACATACGTGTATACATACATACACACATACACACATACACACATACACACATACAATTTTATGAAATATTATAGATAAATCTAAATATATAAAATATAAATAATTAAATATCTATATATATATAATTAAACTTTGAGGATATATATACATATATATATATATATATATATATATATATATATATATATATATATATATATATATCCTAACATCTCCACATTGGATCAGATGGGATCTCCACATACACTTTGGGGAGGGCATGACCATGACGACTCCAAGAATATTATCGCATACGTGATGGAGCTCCGATCATGGATGCGACCGGAAACTCCATGTGTCAACGAATTTGACAGCTTTGCTCCATACAATTTGGACATTTTGTCATGTTAAAATGGAGCAAACAGGATAAATACTCCAAAAATTATATCACATAGTCGATATATGAAGAGTATCGGCCATCACCTAGGCATCCTATTGTGAGCTGAGAATGGATTCAGCACACCGCACGCGAGGTGATGTCTCATCAGCCGTCCGAGCTCACGATGCTTTCAGAGCAGGCTTACCGATGCCTGTATGGTTAGATGTTGAGGAGTGGGAATTGATTCAGGATGAGAATCAACATACTCCTGACCAATATCGTGAGCAGCGAGATGCAGAAGACACACGTTTAGATATGGTTGGAACATCGCATCTGGGTAGTGGCAGATACAATAATATGCGCTACCAATTTGTAAGTATCATTTTAATTATTGAATTTGTTTATGTTAAGCACATCATGTATGTTCATCTAACATTTTGCATCTTTATTATAGGACTTGACAGTGGGTCGTCCTCCGACGCGAATCAAAGAAGCTTATGGATATTGTCATGGATTGGTTGGATTGTTGCAGGACTTAGAGGGATGCGGTGCGATCATTTCATGGGAGAATCTATGGTGAGGTAAACTTATAGCTTGGTTTCATATTTTTAGTTGTTGTTTATAAATATCATGTCAATTTGTCTCATTTTACGCATATGCTTTGTTGCAAGATTGTACGTGTAACGGTTTTGATCCCCTTGAGCATATGTATGGTAGTGCTTTGCTACAATTTTGTATTACACTCGTATGTGGCAATGGTGCACCATACTTTTGTATTCAATTTCTATATGGAAGCGCTTTGTCACATTCTGTATTCGGTTCCTATATGGAAGTGCTTTGCCACACTCTTGTATATGCTTCATTTATGGAATATACAACTTTTTTGTACATGATTCATGGTTCATTTTGCTCATCTCTTTTATGTCCGATAGTATTTTGCTATACAAAATCATGTTTTGGTTGCCATTAGAGTAAACATCACATGTGCTCGGTTTCCTTTGGGCATAGTGTATTGTCTTTTGCTAAACAACATCATGGTAATGTTGCCGTAGCAAAAGATAACACACTTTGCCCAAAAAACATTTTGCAGATATGGTCATTGGTATAAGCGACGGTACTCTCAGCAGGTCGCCGGTATAAGCGTCCGTACTCCGAGAAGTGTCGTCGGTATGGCCGTTGGTACCGGCTTTCAAGCCAACAAAGGTGAAATTGCAAATGGCAGATGGCCACATTGAGAAGCCTCTAGGACTACTAGAAGGGATAAGTCTCACCACTTGTGTAGATTTTGAGCACACATTCGCCATATGTGATTTTAGCAAGAAACATGTTTATGAGATGATCTTAGGTAGGGCATTCATGCAATAGCTATAGATAGTGCGAGATTGGGGAACCAATTATGTGTACCTGCAACACTTGGGAGTCACCACTAAAGTCAATCTCAAGGACTAGTCACATAGAGATGTACCCCCTTACAATGGAACCTCATTCAGAGAGCATCAAATGAGATGGAGTGAGTGCACTCAATAGGATCAAGATCCTTTGGGATGCATGAAGACACCCACTTATGTATGTGTAAAGTCAGAGTAGAGGAAGAGAAAAGAGCAACCACTAGAGAGGTTGGTGCTACGGAGAACCCTCGATCAATCCAAGACCTAACCTATGCACCGATGATTTTCTCGAAAAAAAACTTTGTCAAGGAAACCCCTCTCAAGATGTAATGTTAGTCCTCTCTTTCAACGTTTGAGTTCTTTCAAACCTCGCTAGAGCAGCAACTATAGGTCACTGGTTGAAGGCCAATACGCTCAATCTTGATTTCATCTACCTCCAAGACTTCAATATTGTAGATGATGACCTTCTGAAAAGACTTAAGGTGATCTCTTATTTTCATTAGTGAATCTCTACTACCCATCTCACAGGTAAGAGTGGTGCAATAGTAGCTTACATTCATAGGTGGTCTTCACCTGTTGTTGATGATATCCATGATCCTAACCACAGGTGGGTTGGGATTAGAATCGATGGACCCTTCCCCTTCTCAGCAGTTTCAGTGTATGCTTCAAATGCTCTACTTGAAAGAGTTGAAGCTTTGGATTCTCTAGATTCCCTCTAGTGCAATGTCATCCTTCTAGGTGACTACAACATGGTCAAATTGGTTGATAATCGATAGGAATAGAGAGATCTTTTGATTGATGGTAATGAAAAATACCACTGGGATCGCCTCAAGCTTAGCCTTGACTTAACTAAATTAAATAAAAAAGTGATCCTACACTTTAGGAACATAATTGATTTGATTCCTTCACAAAAAAATTGTGGCTTGACTCTCCTAAATCCACGTGATTCCATCTTTGTTTGTCATTTACAATTATCCAAGGTAGCTATGGCCAAAATGACTAGCATAGGTTCACGTGTAGTTTTTTCTTGTGAAGGGATAAATAGATGAGCGGCCCTAAGGTCTTAGCAATGCATTTAGGCTTGATAATTGCACCGATATAGATAACTAGATTTAACCCAAGTGGATGATTCTAGAAGGCCTAGAGCTCCTTTGGCCAAAACGCTCTCCCATGCTTCTCACAGGACTTGAACCCAAGACCTCTTCCTTCTCATCCATATGACTTAACCACTAGGCCAAGCACCTTTGCCTGTCTAGAGAGCATACACCTTTGCTTAAGTGTACTCTCGAGACTTTTTCCCTACAGTTAAATGACCAAATAATGTTATCAGGATCTTGCTAATGTGCACACACAGGTTACAGATATAGAAACACACAGAAAAATAGACATGCTAGGAGACGAGATAAAATGCAGTATTGGGTGCAATCTCTCCCCATGCACTCTGTTTTGATAGTCCCGAGAGTGCATGTATTTATAGGAATTTTTGATTATGTGGAAATAGTGGTTACGTGAGAGCGGATTCAAAAAGCATGCGTAAAAGTAAAAGTTGGTAACTTTTGTAGAGAGCCTTTGCTTTTAATAACAGAAATCACAGTCTACAGCAATCTTTATCCTAACCACTACTTTTACTAGCTCTTTCTAGAAATCGAACTACAAAGAGCCTTTGCTTTTAATAACACAAAATTGCGGTCTATAGCGATCTTTATCCTAACCACTATTTTTACTAGCTTTTTTTTAAATAGAACTATCTCTAAAAATAGAACTAGTTCTAAAAATAGAACTATTTCTAAAAATAGAACTATTGCTTAAAATAGAATTGTTTTTAAAAATAGAATTATAAAAATAGAACTATTTCTAAAAATAGATCGGATTATTGATGTCCATCCTTTCACGCCTTTCAGACCCTCACAAACCTTCAGGTACTATATCAAAACACCAAAACACATTACTACATTAATAAATTAACACTCCAACAATTCCTTGTTCAACATATTCAATAATTCATAACATGCCCCTCAGTTGAAAAAGCAACTAACCTCAGTTGAAAAAGCAATTGACCTCAGTTGATAAAATATAATAAACATGGATAGCCAATCACATGTTCCATCACTGAACGAAAATAAGCATGTTCCATGTAACAAAAACATGCATGGAAATGTTCATGGAGGCATTAAATTATAAAGATTATCTATGAGGTGCTCACATAGTTTTTAAATAAGTCAATAAAATAACATATATTACTAACTACTTGAAGTGTTTTTTTCAATTATTCACGCTCTAGAATACTCTAAATATTCTTATTCATTTTGGTAAGCATAACTAAAGTATGCTCCTACATACTAAATTCTATGTGTAAATGCATCACATATAACTAAAGAAAATTAGACTAGTGAGAAGATTGTTGTTGCTGACATGGCTGTTGTAAACTAATCATTTTGATATATGATTGGTACTCTTTCTCTGCATCATGAGGAAAGGAAATAGCTTCATGAAGTGATGTAGGTTGGCATGAGCAAACCTTTGCTTGAATATCCTTCTCTAAACCATCGTCATACTTCGTCTTTATAGTATTGTTCAAAACATCTTCAAGGAGGCGGAAAAATACTAGATATTGGGAGAACTGGTCCGTATAGGTTGTAAAAGTATCACCTTCCATCCATGTAAATATAGCCCACAATTTTCGAACAAGTAGGTTGAACTATAGGGGGTAGAAAAGAATCCTTCACTTTATCTTGGAAAGTTTTCCACGTGCTTGACCAATCTGCACTATGACAAAGATCATTCCACCAAAGCTGAGCTTTTTCAACTAAATAGTTAGTGGCAAATTTAACTTTTTCACTTTCAGCATATGTTTCATCAGTATAAAAATCATCAAATTGTGATAGCCATGAAAGAACTAAAGGGCCATCCTTACGGCCATCAAACCGTAGAAATTGGTAATTTTTAACATCACTCTTGGAATGCATGCCATCCGATTGGGCAAAGTAAATGCTTTTACCATCCTCACAAGGTTATCTCCATCAGATTGCATCTTCTGAAGTTTTTCATCACGTTGACGGATCTCGTTCTGAGCATCTCGAAGTTCGTGTGGAGCTTGAGTTGTTGCTCGAGTGGTACCTCAGGTAGAGGTGACTCACCAAAATCCTCCATGGCATTCGCAGGATCCATGAGTATGTAGAGAACAAAACCCTTTTGCTATGGACTTTCCTTGCTCTCAACATCTCTTGAACCTAAATCTCACCCATGCAAGTATCTTGGATCCTCAACCTAGTGCTTCCCTCTTAGGATGTACCCTAGGGAAATGTACCCTAGCAGGATGTACCTTGGTGTGATGTACCCTAATAGGATGTACCCTGTCTGAATGTACCCTGATGAAATGTACCCTGATACGATGTATCGTGAGATGTGCTGCATCGTGCCGCACCACCTTGTCCAAGCCTTCTTGAAAAAGTAAGAAAGACATGCAAATTGTATTACATATTAGAGGAGAGAACTAGAGTGACAAGACAAAGAGATAGTGTAGTGGTAAAGCACTTCCCTTGTGAGATTGAGGTTGTGGGTTCAAATCCTCCCGCTTTGGTGAATATAAAACTCCTTATTGCCACTCATAAATTAAAATTGGTTCGCGCATAGCCAATGGCTGCCAATGATCCCCAAGGGAGCATTGGGTGCCAAAGATGCCAAAGTAATGTCTTAGTTATGCCTTAGTTATGCCTAAGTTCTATGCCTTAGTCGATGCCTTAGTTGACGCCTTAGTCAACGTCAAAGGAGTAAACATAGGTGTGAACGTAGAAGTAAATATAGGTTCTAGTTCTAGAGTTGAAACTAAAACCCTCCGTAATGACGCGTGCAGGGCTCTGATACCACTATTATCAGGATCTTGCTCACGCGCACACAGAGGTTATGGATGTTGAAAACACACAAAAAAATAGACACGCCAAGAGACGAGACAGAACGTAGTATTGGGTGCAATCTCCCCTCATGCACTCTATTTCGACAATCCATAGAGTGCATGTATTTATAGGAATTTTGGATTATGTTGAAATAGTGGTTACATGAGAGCGGCTTCAAAAAGCCTGCATGAAAGTAAAAGTTGGTAACTTTTGTAGAGATCCTTTACTTTTTAATAATGGAAATTACGGTCTACAACGATCTTTATCCTAACCACTACTTTTACTAGCTTTTTCTAAAAATAGAACTATCTCTAAAAATAGAACTAGTTCTAAAAATAGAACTATTTCTAAAGATAGAACTATTTCTAAAGATAGAACTATTTCTAAAAATAGAACTATTTCTAAAAATAGAACTATTTCTAAAAATAGGACAATTGCTAAAAATAAAATTGTTTCTGAAAATAAAATTCTAAAAATAGAACTATTTCTAAAAATAGATCGAATTATTGATGTCCGTCCTTTCACGCGCTCACCAACCTTCAGCTGCTATATCAAAACACCAAAACACATTAATACATTAATAAATTAACACTCCAACAATTCCTTGTTCAGCATATTCCATAATTCATAACAAATAATGTCCAGTCTCATATCCATTTGAAACTTATAGACCCTAATGTCATAAAATTACTTTATAACATTGTTCCCCCTTTCGAAGAATTTTCATCCTCGAAAATAGAACTATATAAATACTTTAGGCATCCCTCGAGACTCATGCACAAATAGTATATTATCATCTCTATGTGTTGATTCCCCCTATCCTTTCCCTTAAGAAGTCTCATAAAAGATCATGTCAAAGGTCGAAAACCATATGAGTGGTGCTTACTATCTCCCATATACTCCTAATTTTCAAACAACCTCTCCCATGATACCAATATCATCCAAATGACCTTAGTCCATATGATGTATCCTCTATGGAGTAATAATATGAAAGACAAGAGCAAGTGTCAAGCTATATACATTTGATCATATCTCAATGGAGATAATAAACCATGAAAGCCTTTGAATATAGAACAAAGTCCCAAAAGAAAAGTGACTCCAAACCCTTCTAGACCAAAGATGATGGATTTACCCTCATGTCTCTCAAGTTATTCCTATCCTTGAGTGTAGTCAGAAGTGGTAGTTTTACCAAAACCATCCTTGTGATCTATATAAATCCATCATCCTAGCTCTCATAAAAGAATTCATTGGAAGTAAAATGAATCCTCAATATCTCACTAACCAAGAAATTCTTAGTGTGTCATCCATAAACTTCTAGACTAAATTCTATTGGAAGAGTATATATTGGCACTAGTGTGAACTCTATCATTTTCTCTTCCCTCTGGTTTGCCATATGAATGCAAAAACCATTGTTTCCTAATGTTCAAATACTCCAGAAGTATCCATTCTCTTAAAAACCCTAAAGAGAGGAGTCATTAATCTACTCCTAATCTCACTAATGTCAATAACTAGGTCATCTTGTCTAGTCAAAGACCATCAGTAGAAATAGACATAACCACTTCTCTCTAGATTCTTCAGTCAATACACAATCTAAACATTGACTATCTAAGCTCCCTATTGTCTTAGATAGAAGAGTGACACTCCTATCTAGACAATCTAAAGAGCATAATACTCTCATCACCTCTTCTAAATAAGAAGGATGTGGCAGTGGAATATATTCCACTTTCCCTTTCCATTAAAAGAAATCCAATGGAGATGGTGAGGTGTATGTTCAAAAGTCAAGCTTTACCAGATAGCTTCTAGCTTGAGGTTATTATGTGTGCAACACATGTACTTAATACTTGTCCCATCAAAGCATTGCACTCTATCACTCCATATGAGGCTTGGTATGGTTGCAAGCCATCTATTGCTCATCTACATGTCTTTGCTTGTCTGGCATATGCATTAGTGCCTCAACAACAACAACAACACACAAATTTGGATAATAAGAGAGTAAAATGTATTTGTGTTGGGTACAGTTCTTAAAGCAAAGGCTATTGTCTATATCATCCATAGTTTTAATGCATTTTGGTTAGTTATGATGTTGTTTTTCTGGAAGATGCAATTCAATTGTTACTTTCATATACTAAGGAGCATCAATTAGCTCCAAAGATGTGTATGACACTTTGTTGCCTCTTTTCGCAGGTGGATAGTTAAGTGCTAGTTCAAATGAGGCAATTTTGGAGCCTTTATAGGTTTCACATGATGATGCAGATCATTTCATTTATGATGTACATTTACATGATGCACTTGTTGACGAGAGGTTTGATATAGAGGAGCCAAAAACTATGCCTAAATGGCTAGTGTAGACTTTGCAAGATAACAAATTAGATACACCTCTATCATATTGTACTTGTTCAGGTTGTCATAGTGCTTCTTTTCATCAAAGTGCTATGATATGGCTACCTCTAGTCTTTGTGATGAGAATGGGTCTATTTCTTTTGATGAAGCACAAAATTCAAAAAAATTGATGGCTACCATGCAATAAGAATATGATGTACCAAAAGGAATAGAAACCAAGTTAAACTTTTACTTCAGAAAGGACTTATCATGCCTAGTTCTTCCCCATTTGGAGCACATGTTCTCTTAATGGAGAAAAATAATAAAACTTATAGGATGTGCATTGATTATAGAGCCCTCAACAAGATCACAATTAAGAATAGATACCATATTTCTCGGATATATGACTTGCTAGATTAACTACAAGGAGCCCATTTCTTCAATAAGATTGATCTTAAATCATGTATCAGATACGTATGATGCATAGAATATTTACAAGACTACTTTAAGGACTCAAAAATGACCATTATGATTATGGTAATGCCCTTTGGGCTTACCAATGCTCCTACTACATTTGCATGTATGATGATTATCAAGCTTTCATTCTAGTTTTCTTTGGTGATATACTTGTTTGTAGTAAGAATGAAAATGAGCACGAGAAGTATCTAGCAGTAGTTTTTAGTTTGTTACAAAGAAATACACTTTATGCTATCCTAAAAAGAGTCAATTTTCCCAAAGTAAACTAGAATATTTAAGGCATATTATTTCTAGTCAAGGAGTGCATGTAGATCCAATAAAGATTAAATTCATTGTAGAATTGCCTATACCTCAATAACTCAATGATGCATGTTCTTTTCTTGGATTGGCTACTTCTATAGGAAGTTTGTTCAATTTTTTTCTTATTTAGCATTTCCCCTTTATTATTAAAAAGAAACAAAAATTGCATGGTGGTTAGCACGACAACAATCATTTGAGAAACTCAAACATGCACCTATTTTGTAGTTACCTGATTTTGCACAACCTTTTCATGTAGTTATCGATGCTAGTGGCTTAGGCATAGGTGCAATTTTAATGCAAAATGACCATCTAATATCGTAGCAGATACTCTTAGCCATTTTCCCTAATTGCAATTACATTCTATTTTCCTCCATAATATTTTCGCCATCCAAATTCATCCATTTCAAGAAATGACTCCCACTTATGATTCTGATTTGTATTTCTCACGTGCATGGCATGAGTTCAAGAATTCTCCATCTTTAACTCATCATACATTTCATAATGGTTTCCTTTATTTTCAACACAAATTATGTAGCAGTTAGGCTTTTATAGATTTTGTTATGAAGGAATTGCATGAACCATCTTATATGGGACATAGGGGCATACAAAGCACAACATTTGCTTTCAAATATTTCTTCTTTTGGCCCCATATGGAAAAAGATATTGCACATTATGTTTCCCAATGCATTGCATGTCAACATGTAAAACATCATCATGGTAAAGCATTTGGATTTTTAATGCCACTTCCCATTTTGAACAAACCATGGGAACATACTTCTATGGATTTCATCACTGTTCTTCCTATGAATTCATCCCATAACGACATGATTTGGATGATAGTTGATAGGTCTAGTAGATATGAATATTTCATTCCATGTAAAAAACCTTATCTGCACCTTAAGCTACTAAGTTGTTCATTAGATGTATTTTCCCACATCATGGTTTTCCAAAGTCATGTTGTATGATCGTGATGTTTATCATTGCAATCAATTTTGGGTTGCATTATTAAAAAATGTTTTAGATTTGGTTCTAATAGATTTTAAATTTTTAGTAGATTTGGTTCTAAGATAGTTTTTAGTTTTGCATTTCATCTTGAAAGTAATGGACAAAGTGAAGCTACAAATAGCACTATTATTGATTTATGGTGTTGTTACTCATTAGATAGTCCCACTAATCGGAATAAGAAATTTCCATTGCTTTAATTTTCTTACAATAACACAACACATACAACTACTCATTGCACCTTTCGAAATTGTTTATGATAAAAAGCTTCCCATTACCATGTCCCTCACTCAAACTCATATTCCTATGGCTAATTCTATTGCTCAAGTTCACATTTCCATACTTCAGAAAGTTCACTAGCACTAGAAAAAGTCAAGGAAGTTATACACATAATATTAATAAGAAAGGGTTAGTAAAAGAATTTAAGTATCACTACGTATAATTAAACAATATTTGAAAAATATTCTACAACATCCTAAAGTTAAACTTGCACCATGCTATTATGGATCATTTCACATTATTCAAACCATTAATGATAATTTATTTAGATTAGATATACCATCTAACTAGAACATACATAACTCTTTTCATATAAGTGTATTAAAACCATTCAAAGGTACTTTACCACTCACTCCTATTCTTGATGATCCTCCTTTGCTTGAAGAAGAATCCGAAATCTTAATTCATGACATAACCATTACATGTACAAGTACTTAATATCATAGATATTTAGAAAAGTATAAAAATAATTCTATTGAAGAATGTTATTGGATACATAAAATTACTACCTTGATGCCTCATTATGATCAATAAATTTTTGCATATCGTTCAGATTCACAATAATTTAACTCCAAAATACATTTCATGTGTTTTTACATGGAACATGCTTATTTTTGTTCAATGATGAGACGTGTAACTAACCATCCATGTCTATTTAATTTATATTAACTAAGGTCAGATGCTTTTTCAACTGGGGGCAAGTTATCACTTATGAAATTTTGAAATTTTGGAGATTAATTTATTGATTTATTAATGTGCTTTGTATTTTGACATAGTAGCTAAAGGTTTGTGAGGGTGTGGATGTGTGTAATTTTTACTTTCACATCTGCTTTTTGAAGTGAAGCCCTCATTGTAATTTCTATTTTGTACATAATAAGAAGTCTATAAATATATGCACTTTGTAGACTATTCAAACAAAGTGCATGGGGGAGATTGTATAAAAAATTATATATTGTCTCGTCTATTGTGTATCTCTATTTTCTCTGTGTATTCAATTTTTGTACTCTCTGTGTACACATATACATAAGATCCTGCAACACAAATATTCTCACCATGCTCAAGGTACAACACCATAAAACAACGTAGAACTCTCCCTAGCCATGCATTCTCTACAAGGAGCCTCACAATATCTTTCAGCTCAACTATAAACAACCATGTTCCCCCTCTTCCCTAGTCCTTATGCCTCCAAGTTCCTTGCACTTCATCACAAATGAGAGAGAGAGGGGAGGAGAAGGAGAGAGAGAGAGAGAGAGAGAGAGAGAGAGAGAGAGAGAGAGAGAGAGAGAGAGAGAGAGAGAAAGCAAGAGACAGAGAGAGAGAGAGAGATGAACTACAATATGAGGACATAATCATGGCACCTATATTTTCACACTTAGAGCACACTTATTGTTGGGTGCTACTAAAATGTACTCCTACAAACTTAGCACTATCATTGATGTTCTTTTGATAGACATCTTTTTATTGATGTCTCTAAGTAAGTCAATAAAAGGACATACATTACTAACTATTTGATTTTTTTTTTGAATCTTTCATGGTCTAGAATATGCTCTAAATATTCTTATTTATTTTGGGAAGTGCAACTAAAGTATGCTCCTACATACTAAATCCTATGTGTAAATGCATCACATATAAAGAACCAAAAGATTAAAGAAATGAAACTATCGAAGTTCAATGATGAAGGAAAATTACATTTGTGAAGAGGTTCTTGTTCCTGACATGGTTGTTGCAAACTAATCATTTTTATAATTGATTGGTACTCTTTCTTCGCATCATGAGAAAAATAAATAGCTTCATGAAGCGATATAGGTTGACATGAATGAACCTTATCTTGAATTTCCTTCTCTAAATTAACCATCATCATGCTTCTTCTTCATGTTATCTTCGGAAACATCTTCAAACAGGTGGAGAAATACTAAGTATTTCCACAAAGGGTTCGTATAGGTTATAAAAGTATCACCTTCCATGCATGTAAACATAGCCCACAAATATTGAACAAGTAGGTGGAACTATAGGGGAAAAAAAGACTCCTTAATCTTTTCTTGAAAAGCCTTCCATGCGGTTGAACAATTTGTACTATGACAAAGGACATTCCACCAAAATTGAGCCTCCCCTACTAAAGAGTTAGTAGAAAATATTATTTTATCACTTTTAGAATATGAATCGTCAGAATAGAAACAATCAAATTATGATAACATGAAAGAACTAAAGGGCCATCTTTACGACCATCAAACCATAGAAATTGGTAATTTTTAACACCAATCTTGGATTGTGTACCGTCAAATCGGGCAGAGACAATAGCTTTTACCATCCTCGCAAGGTTTTCTTCATCAGATTGCATTTTTTGAAGCACTTTGTCGTGTTGTCAGATCTCGTTTTGAGCACCTTGAAGTTCATGCCACAGGGGCTCTAGTTGTTGCTCCAACAGTACCTTGGGTAGAGGTGACTCACTGAAATTCTCCTCGGTATTTGTAGGGTCCATGGATATGTAGAGAACAAAACACTCTTGCTAGATATGTAAAAAGAACTTTGAGATTGCTTGAATTAAAATGAAAAAGGAAGGGTGGTTCTTGGGAATTGAAAAATTATCAAAGAGATGCAAGTTTTGTTAAATATAAGAAAAGAGAACTAGAATGACAACACAAAGAGATAGTGTAGTGGTAAGACACTTCCCTTATGAGAGTGAGGTTGTGGGTTCAAATCCTCCCTCCTTGTTGAATATAAAAGTCCTTATTGCCACTCCTTGATTAAAAGGAGTTCACACATAGCCAACGGTTGCCAACGATCGCCAAGAGAGCCATGGGTGTCAAAGATGATAAAGACAGGCCTAAGTTCTATGCCTTAATTGATGCCTTACATAGGTGTAAACATAGGTTTAGCTTCAGGAACTAGAAAAAAAAATTGGAACCAAAATGGAGACTCAGACAGGTATTGGGATTGGAATCAAAATCTAATAATGGAAATGGAAAAGAAACAAAAACAGACAGCGGAACAAAGATCTAGCAAAATGAATGGAAAAAGACCCCTCTGAAGTGACGCATGCAAAGCTTTGATACCACTATTACCACAATCTTAATTCACACACACACATAGAGGATATGGGTGCTAAAAACACATAGAAAAATACATCTCCCTCATGCACTCTGTTTCGACAGTCCATAGAGTGCATGTATTCAAGGATTTTTCACTATGTCAAAAATAGCAGTTACAATGAGGTGGCTTTGAAAATCATGCATGAAAGTAAAAGTTACTCTCTTTTGTGGAGAGCCTTTTCTTTTATTAACAGAAATCGTGGTGTACAACAATAAAAATAGAACCCTTTTTGTGGGTTTATTTATAGTTTATATAAAATATAAATCTAATTATTGATGTCTACCCTTTCATGCCCTCACAAACCTTTAGTTGCTATCAAAACACCAAAACACATTAATAACTTAAAAAATTAACACTCCAACAATTCCTTGTTCAAAACATTCCATAATTCATAACATTAGCCCTCTCCTAACCTCTCCTAATGCTATCGTTAGCAAGTCTAAGCATATCATTTATCTCTTCCAAGAAATCCATTGTAGGTTGAACTTTCTCATTTTGCAATACTATTGCATGAGGAGCTCTTGGCTGAAACATGTACATCAACATAAATGGACTATGCCCTGTGGACGAGTGCTTGGCACTAGTATATGGAAACTCTACTATAGGTAAATACTCTTCCCAATTGGTTTGCCTTTCATTCACATATGTTCGAAACATATCCTCTAGGATTTGGTTAACCCTCTAGAGGCTCTTTGCCCAACTGACTATGGATGCTTAGTTGTACTCATGCTAAGTTATGTATCCAACCTTTTGAAGATTGCTCTCCAAAAGTGGCTGGTAAACTTCCTATCCGAGTCAAAAACTACAAAAAATTTAGCCAACTTAGGTGTCTTCACTATATTACATGTCATGAAAAACCTAGTCATTTTGGTTCACCTATCCATGATTACCTAGGCAGAGTCATGCCCTCTCTATGTCTTAGGTAATCCAACTATAAAATCCATGGAGATACTTTCCCACTTCCCATTCAGAATATCCAGTGGGTGGAGTACTCCTCCAATCCTCAATATTTTAGCTTTATTGACTTGGCATTTTGTGCATTTAAGCATATACTCTAGGATGTCCTTATGAAGTCCATGCCAGGAAAACTACCTCTTAACAAGATCATAATTCTTGTTAGCTCTAGGGTATCCCACACTATGTGTGTCACAACACTCATATAGAAGATTCCATCTCATCTCAAGGTCTCAATGGACACACACCTTGCCCTTATATAATAGATATCCACCATGGATACTATAATTCTTCCACTTGGATACTTCTTGAGTACCCATCGATACTCCATCCTCATTGGAAACTCATGTATGACGATCGCCTTTCTCTCTTACCAAATCTTAGAATATGCAGGATCAAGCCTACATTTCTCTCTAATGGATTCAAGTACCTCACTAGTGATCAGAGTAAAACTCAGTCCGTTGAGCATAGGCATGAGGCTAAGCAAGTTAGCCACTACATTAAAGTTTCCCTTCCTATACCTAAGCTCATAAACAAACTTTTAAAGGGCCTCTACCCATCAGGCCTTATGATCATTAAGCTCTATTTGATTAGAGAGCCACTTAATGCTCTCTTGATCAAGCACGATCATAAACTTAACACCATATAGGTAATGACACCGCTTCTTCAAACCATGGACAATTGCATACAATTCCTTCTCATAGATGGAGTAATTCTATTAAGCAAGTTCTAGTTTCTTACTCTCAAAAGCTATTGGTCGACCATCCTAAACTAAAACCCCTCCCATGGCAAAATCACTTGCATCAGTCTCAACTACAAAGAGTTTATTGGGATCTGCTATGCACAAAAGTGGAGTTGTAGCAATTGCTTCTTTTAATTTCTCCATACTTTTCTTCTTTTCTTCTCCCAATGAAAGTCTTTTCCTTTTCCTTTAAGCTAAGACCAACAGCTTTTCCTTTAAGCTTTTCCAATTGTTTTTGGAAAATTCACTCTTTGCCAAGGAGTCAAAGTGTGAATTTTCAAAACAAAGGTTAGATACCTTGGGCATATAGTCTTCCAAAACAGAATCCAAATGGATCCTAAAAAAGTATGGGCTATTATGAAATGGCCACATCCCAAGAATAAATCAGAATATTATCTACAAAGTTTGCTCTGATACCAAATATCATAGTGCTCTGACAAGCCCTCTACTTTTGGAGCTACACGACATAAAAAATGATGCAAAAGGTGAACTCATCATCGGATAAACATTCAGAGTAAACACACAAAGAAGCATGTGTTGCATTAACCCCCTAGCCACATACTATCCATCCTAAAACTCTCTATTACCATAATCAAGTGAGCCCCCTCCCCCCACATGGCACTCATGTGTGGGCCCAGATCTAAGGGGTGATTCACACCTCTCTCCCAAGCATACTGCATATAAAATTTTCCAAGGTAGTTTCCAAAAAAAGCTTGGATTGAAATGTCTCACTCTTCTTTGAACCTTGTGGAATTCTCATTTCTTTTTCTCTTTTCTGAGTTGGTTATAAGGCTCTCCATAGAGGGGAGTAAGAAATATATCCATTAATTTTATCTCAACAAGTTAATTCCTATACATGTTCTTGCAAAAAAGAAAAAAAAACATGAGTTCTAGTGTCAAGACCTATGGTGGTGAGCAGCTAAAGCACCCTCTCAAGAACTTGGAGTACTATAGGAAGGTTCATCCATTAAAGTGATATATGATGGACTCAAAGAAATGATACTTCATAACCCAAAGAGGAGTATGAGCTGGTAACAAAATTCATTGACAAGAATGACCCTCTCTTGTCCAGTCAAGTCCAAGGTGAGGCTACCCTAACCCAACAACTGCTAAAGCAAAACTATTTTGCATTCATATAGTCATGATGGAGAAATCTGTAAGTTCTTAAGGGAGTTGCACTATTAAAATATGGGCTCTAGTCCCCATGAATGACTTTCATCCGCATGAGAACAACCTCATCTAGGAAAGAAGGTATTAGGACAAGATTAGCCATTCCTTTGCTTGCAACAATCTATGACTAACCCAATGGGTTCAAACAATGGCCACTCACATGCATTGCATGAAGGAAAGTTGCATGCCCATATCCTCAGCATGGTCGCATAATCACCTCCACAACCTTCCTAAGTGATGTTGATGATACTTTATCTGATGAAAAAACAAAACCTCCAAATCGATGACCAATTTCCTTTGGGCAATAAGCATATTCTTCTTTAATCAAAGTTCAAACCATTCCCCTCTAGAAAGAAAAAGTAATAATCTTGATGAGAATGCCTAAAATTTAATATATCCAAAAGAAACATCTTTTAAAAATCTCTTTGGCGCAGTACCTACCCCATCATGTAAAAACCTCATGTACAAGGTATTCAATATATCCTTGGACCTCAAATGTTGCATGTATGCCACAATGTGCATGAATTTTACACTACCTACATGCCATATGTCCATGCATCAACCTAGGGATATTGCATGTTCCTGGACCTTGAAATTATCAAAAAGCCAATGGACTAGGTCATGTTGTATGTCCCTATCCTACTTGTGCAACAAAAGGATCATCATATGGATAGGGTGTTGAGATCTCCATGCTCAAAACTTTCATCTTTCTTACTCTCACTCTCATGCTTTCTATCCACACCCTACATGCAAGGAGATTTGCTAGAACTTGATATGAGGAGGGCCTCCATTCACTAGCCGTTCATCCGTATGGTCTCATGAGCCTCTCCCCATGAGGCTCTAGCCCTAAGATTCTTATGTACGTCCTCTTTTCATGGTTGGATTCATGTTTTTGTCATTTCCTTGTCATGATTCTTTTGATTTGTCTTTAGGCTACAAAGTGTGTTGAGTTGTTTCAAAGCTTCTATGAACAAATGCATAAAACATGAAAAGAGAGAGATTTGGGACTTTGATTTGTTGATGTAGTATTGAAAGATGTCCATGAAAGGTCTCAATGTGCAATAACATGTTTTTGATCAATCTCCAACACATCAACAACAATGATTCTGTCAATCAATGGAGTGCTTAATATTGTAACAAGAAATTCTTTAGAGATTTTACAAGCATCTGGTAGTGAGCTATTTCTAAGTGCCGAAAGATACATTCTAAGATCATGACCCTCACATTGGAATGAGTCTCTCTATTTTTGTTTCTCTCTTTCTCATTTATGATGAAGTGCAAGAAAGTCGAAAGCATAAGGGAGAGGAAAGGGAGGAGCATACTCGTGTATTTGTGAGCTTAAAGAGTATGCCATACTCCATGCAAAAAAAATTAGAATTAGCACCACGATTAACATCAATAAAACACGAGCTCGAGAAGAAGAACATGTTTGCATGGAAATATGCAGACACACTTGTATTGAATATGCCACACCATTCAAAATAGTGGAGTGTGATGTGGGATACATTAAGCATAATAAACCTCAAACCTAGGCCTCATCACATTGCAATATCACATGAAGGAGCTTTGATGTACAAAATCACACGTTTTCTCATGTTTTTATGAAGAAATGTGACGACATCAAAGAGTTGGATTCGTGATTTTTATATATTGATATTGTATCCAAGATGCCTATGAAGGTTTCAATAATAAGACTATGTTAGCACCTCATAAATAATCTTGATAATTTAACTCCTCTATGAACATTTTCATGCATGTGTTTTTACACGAAACATGCTTATTTATTTAGTGATGGAGACATGTGATTGGCTATCCATGTCTATTTTATTTTATCAACTAAGCTCAATTTTTTTTTTCAACTAAGGGGCATATTATGAATTGTGGAATGTGTTAAAGCATGAACTATTGGAGTGTTAATTTATTAATTTATTAATGTGTTTTGGTGTTTTGATATAGCAGTTGAAGGTTTGTGAGGTCTGGAAAGGCATGAAAGGGTGGACATCAATAATCAAATTTATATTTTATATAGCTTATAAATAAACCCATGTAGGGTTCTATTTCTAGAAACAATTAGTAAAAGTAGTGGTTAGGATAATCCTAGGATAAGGATCATTGTAGACCATGATTTCTACTACTAAAAGCAAAGGCTCTCCACAAACGAGACCAACTTTTACTTTCATGCATGCTTTTCAAAGTTGCCTCATTGTAACCGCTATTTTCCACATAAGGAAAAATCCTATAAATACATGCACTCTGTGGACTGTCGAAACAGAGTGCATGGGGGGGGATTGCACCCAATCTTGTGTTCTGTCTTGTATCTTTGTATATCTATTTTTTTGTGTGTTTTTAGCACCCATATCCTCTGTGTGCAAGTGAATTAGCATCCTGGTAATAGCTAGAGCCTTTGCTAACCTTGAAAGCAGAGACATCAACTTTGAGGTAGGAGAGCAAGTCTATCTTAGAGTCCCATCTAGGTCTAAAACCATGAAGATAGGATGTTGTTTAAAATTATCTCCTAGGTATTGGACCATTCCCAATACTAAAGAGAATATGAAAGACTGCTTACCAGCTCAAACTTCCAGAGAACATCAAAATCCATCGAGTGTTTCATGTTAGCCGGCTTAAAAAAAGGTTTGGTGAATCGAACAACCTCATTCTAGATAGTGTGATAGTAGAGCATATTTCTGTTCAATCTATTCCACATGAGCCTAAGAGCATACTACACAGTCGAGAGAAAGGGATGAGGAGTCACTTATAAAAAGAGTGTCTAGTAAAGTAGAAAGATAGTTCAGAAGATAGTGCTACATGGGAGCAGGTTAGCACTCTTTAGAGATGGTTTCCCAATTTTAGTTTACCTTCCCAAGAGCCTTCTTAAGGGGAAGCATATGAGGAAACAACACGGAGATATGACCATGTATACCGGATACATGAGGATATAGTGGGAGTATTGTTCTATTAATTCTCTCTTTCTATAAGACCTTCCAATACCTTTTTTGAGGACAAAAATGGAATTAAGGGGAAGGAAATGTTATATGGAGTACCCTTGGGAGAGAGGTGTGAATCACCCCTTAATTATCTCTACTTAGATGAGCTCACACATGAGTGCCATGTGGCACCCATGTGTGAAGCCACGTGGGAGGGGCTCACTTGATTATGGTGAGATAGAGAGTTTCAAGATGGATAGTACATGGCTGGGGGGTTAATCTGACATACGCTTCTTGGCGTGTTTACTCCAAATCTTTAGCAAGTAACGAGTTCACCTTTTGCATCCTCTTTCGTGTTGTGGAGCTCCAAAAGTAGAGGACTCATTAGGGCACTATGAGAGAAAAAGATTGATAAAAAGAGCCATCTTAAAAATTTGGATGTATGGTTGTTTCATCCTACAAATGCAAATTCTAAGTGATGAAGTGGATATGGCGAGAATCCTTCTTACTTTATTGAGAATCTTGTGAGAAAAATCTAGTAGGGTGAGTTCAAAGCATTTTCTTGCACATATGATCTTCTTGTGAAGTGTTATAAAAGTCACAAGTATTGGAGATTCTATTTGATTTCTGAAAAGTTGAGTCCAATTAGAAGCTCCATTTTGAGTTCGATTCCAAAACCATCAACAACATAGAATTGGAGCATGAATTCTCATATTTCTATAAGGATTGGGCCTTTGTGCATATTTGAGTCAAGAAATGTGTTGCAAATACCTTCGCAGATGGTGATTGAGGTCACAACTTGAAGTTTTCCAACGTCGTCCAACCACAACTCATTTTTTAATTCCAAAAATATCTCGAGCCCTCTCTTGTGAGTGCTCAAGAGAGCATATTTGAGTTTTCTCTTAGCTCTAGGCAAAGGAGACAACATCTGGAAGGTGTTAGAGATAATAGCCTAACAAGCAATAATAGATTGCACTTTTGTACCACTTAGGAAGAGAGTGGGATTCGTGCCATTTAGAGCAAATTACAATGACTCTCTACAAGTATTCTTCCACTAGAATAACCACACCTCTTTCCTTAACCTTATCTTAAAATCCCTTCCCCACAAGCTTGTTTAGTTTTTTTGGGGTGCTTGCATAGTAACAAAAGCTCTTGGTTCACTTCTCAAGCTAGGGTAGTGTTTGTTGATTCGCCACATACAATCCTTTGAAGTGCTAGTAGGGAGAGTTTAAGGCATTTTCTTGCACATATGATATTCTTGTGAAGTGTTCTAATGTTGCCAAGCATTGCGGATTCTATTTGAGTTCTGAAAAGTTGAGTCCAAGAAGCTCCATTTTGAGTTCGATTCCAAAACCAACAACAACATGGCCCTTTGTGCATATTTGATCCAAGGAATGTGTTGCAGATACCTTTACACATGGTGACTGAGCTCACAACTTCAGGTTTTCCAACATCTTCCAACCACAACTCATTTTTTAATTCAAAAAATATCTCGAGCCCTCTCTTATGAGTGCTCAAGAGAGGATACTTGAGCTTTCTCTTAGCTCTAGGCAAAGGAGACAACATTTGGAAGGTGTTTCCTTTTTCTTCATCAATATGCCCTCAAATTTTAGAAATAACAGCCTAACAAGCAATAATAGATTGCACGTTTGTACCACTTAGGACCGACTTGATTGGCTTTGCTACAAATTAGATTAGAGTCTATCTTGTATCCCCACTCCCCCTCCTAATGAAGCCTGACATTAAGTGAAAGTGAATGACACAGATGTGGTCTGTTATGTTTAGAACAAGAGTCTATCTTGTATCCCCACTCCCCCTCCTAATGAGGCTTGACATTAAGTGAAAGTGAATGACACGTATGTGGTGGATAAATACAAGTAGACATGCAAGAGCCACCACTTCAGAAGGCCATTGCTTCCCACAACATGTCACACGGCCATTGCCTCTCTTCACTTTACTCAATGCCATTGCCTCTCTTCATTTCACTTCACTTCACACGGCCATTGCCTCTCTTCACAACGTCACACGGCCATTGCCTCTCTCTTCCATCAACCTTCACTTCTCTCGTTTGCCCTCTTCAATGCACTCACTCAATAATCTACAATGCACTCACTCAATAAACAAGTAGCTCCGCATCTTTCCTCAGCATAAAAGAGAGAGAGAGAGAGAGAGAGAGAGAGAGAGAGAGAGAGAGAGAATCAATGGAGAGACGCATTCCAATGTGAGGGTCATGATCCTAAAATGTATCTTTCCACACTTAGAAAGAGCTGAGTGGTGGATGCTTGTGAAATCTCTAAAGAATGTGTTGTTACAATATTAAGCACTACATTCACTAAAAGAAGCCTTGTTGTTGATGTGTTGGAGATTGATCGGATTAAACATATTATGGCACATTGAAACCTTTCATGGACATCTTTCAATACTACATCAACAAATCAAAGTCCCAAATCTCTCTCTTTTGAGATTTTTTGCATTTGTTCATAGAAAAAGGGAGAAGAAGTGCTTCCTATACATTTCATACATATGATTCATCACAACTTCCACATGGTGCTTCTCTTCCTTTAATCAATATTGATCACTCTCCAAATACAAAACATCCATTCCCCCATTTTTTATATACACATTTTTGCTCAGAAGTGTGGGTGGTGAAAATGCTTTAAAACAACTCAAAAGCATCATGCCAAGGGAGTGACATAAACATGAATCAAGCCATGAAAAGAGTACATACCTAAGAATCTTAGGGCTACAGCCTCACGGACAGAGGGCTAGTGAATGGAGGCCTCCTCATATCAAGTTCTAGCAAATCTCCTTGCATGTGGGGTATGGACAGAAAGCATGAGAGTGAGAGTAAAAAAGATGAAAGATTTTAGCATGGACATCTAAACACCCTATCAATGTGATGATCCTTTTGTTGCATCACCTACTCCATTGGTTTTTTTATAATTTCAAGGTCCAAGTACATGCAACATCCCTAGGTCAACGCATGGACATATGCCATGCAGCTAGTGTAACATTCATGCACATTGTGGCATCCATGCAACATGTGGGGTCCAAGGATATATTGAATACCTTGTACATGAGGTTTTTACATGATGAGGTGGATACTACTTCCAAAAGAGATTTCCAAAAGGTGTGTTCTTTGGATATATTAACTTTGGGAGGACTCAATCCATTCTTTAATGTTGTTTCCTTCACTATCATGTGCATAATGTTTGGGCTTATAGTAGACCTTCTAATCAAGGGGAATCGTTCGAACTTGGATTAAAGAAGAATATGCTTGTTGGTGAAATGAAATTGGTCATTGATTTGGAGGTTTTGTTTTTTCGTCAGATAAAGTAGTGTCAATGTCACTTAGAAAGGTTGTGGAGGTAATTCCACAACCATGTTGATGATATGGGCATGCAACATTCCTTCTTGCAGTGCAGGGAGTGGCCATCGATTGACCCATTGGGTTAATCATAGATTGTTGCAAGCAGATGAATGGCTAATCTTTTCCTAATACCTTCTTTCCTTGATGAGGTTGTGCCCATGTAGATGAAAGTCATTCATGGGGACTAGAGCCCGTATTTTGATAGTGAAACTCCTTAGGAACTTACATAGCTCTCCATCATGATGATATGAATGCAAAACACTTTTGCTTTAGCAGTTGTTGGGTTAGGGTAGCCTTACCTTTGACTTGATGAGAGAAGGTAGGCTCGTTCTCGTCAATGAATTCTGCTACCAACCCATACTTCTTTTTGGGTTATGACATTTCATTTTTGGAAGTCCATCAGATATCACTTCAATGGGTGAACCTTCCTATAGTACTCCAAGTTCCTGAGAGGGTGCTTTGGCTACTCACCACGTAGGTCTTGACACTAGAGCTCATGTTTTTTTTTCTTTTTTTGCAAGAACATGTGTAGGAATTAACTTGTTGAGATGAAATTAATGGATGTCTTTCTTACTATCCTCTATGGAGTGCCTTGTAGCCAACTTAGAGAAAAGAAAAAGAAGTGAGAATTCCACAAGGTTCAAAGATGAGCAACTCTTGTAAATCCAAGCCTATTTTGCACTCTATCTTGGAAAATGTTATTTGGAGCACCCTTGGGAGAGAGAGGTGTGAATCACCCCTTAGCTCTACTTAGATGGCCTCACACATGAGTGGCATGTGGCATGCATGTGTGAAGCCATGTGGAGGGGCTCACTTGATTATGGTAAGAGAAGAGTTTTAGGATGGATAGTATGTGGTTGGTGTTGATATATTTACGTAATGATGTGTGTGAACACACTAAGACCACTGGGGCACTTTTTTCCCTCTTTAGCAGTTTTTTTCCCCAACTTGTATATATGCTTATAACCCTAACATGCCACTTATCTTTGTACATTCTCTTGGTAATATATTCAGTATTATGTACTGTGCTCGAAGCTTCTTCTTCTTCCTTCTGATGTTCGTGTGCTTCCACAAACCTCAAACTCCAACAATTGGTATCAGAGCAGGTTGTCGCTTCATCTAGGGCATCATCAACACCCCTCTCGTCACAGTCTTAGAATCGCACGAAAACTCATGAGCATACTCAAGGCGACTAGAAGTTCAAAACATCTTGGCTATGTGGTGTTGAAATTGTTGCAACAAGTCGATGGCAAGTCCAAGTGATGTCTTGAGTCATCAAAAAGCCTTAGAAATTTAAAGGAAATGTCAACTCATTGTAGAGTTCACTTGTGAACTCCATCTTGTAATTTTTTAGTACTTACTTGATGTAAAAGTAAAGGAATCTAAATGATTGAGTCCACTTGATGAGTACGAAGGAGAAAAGCCAAAAATTTGTGATTGAGTGAGTAGGAGAATCAATCACTAAAAGATTGCAGAGTGATTTTAGGAGAGATTCAAATTCAGAATTAGGGTCCAAACATGACTATATATACATGGCCTTCTAGTCGCATTTTTGGTACCTCCTTGAGCAAGGCTTCATGGCATATTAGAGTGTGGTTTCAAGGCAAATATATGTATCAGTAAGTCCATTGTACTTTACAATCAATATACATTCATTTTCATGTTCATTTGTGTCCATAACTTCATGCTTTTGCAAGTATACTATTCACTGCCATATCTCTCAGTTTTCTTAGTCACATTGGAGGGATGATTTCTCTGCGCTTGGTGCATCATTTTCAATGATTTAATTTGTTAAAGTTTTCCCCTTAAGTCTAATATATACTCACAAAGTTTTATTGCAGTTGAATCTTTCAATCATGAGCTATGTTCATTTGAAGTCGCCTATATCTCTTCATATTCTACTTCTCTATCAGCACTCCATCAGATCACTGTTTTTCTCACAGCTCGTTCTCAATGTGTAGTTCATCATTTTCCATGATTCAAATCTTGATAAAATCATCATTTTTTATGAAATAACTCTTAATTGTTAGCTTGGTAAGTTAATAAGATTTTCCCAAAAGGAATCAAGTCAATTGCTATTGTGGCCAAAGATTGTTCAAAACACTCGATAAATGTATGAACATAAATAGTAAGTTTTTTGGCAAGCTAAAAGGGCCCACTACATATCCCTAGAGTTTATTTGGCTGGTGTAGTGCAAAGTTTTTGCAGTGCCACTTCATCTTCTCCAAGTTCAAATCCATCTCTTCACAGTGGTATATGAGCAAGCTTGGACAACACGGCAGATGGATTTCCTTCATCAATTGAAAAATTGGATAGAGGTAACCACTCAGCCTAGTCATTAAGGATGAAAGCTTATCTTCAAGGTAGGACTTTATATGGTTATATAGCTAGAGATGAAGTTATGCCAAGTTTAAGGAACAAAGATCAACCAACACAAGAAGAGCAAGAAATATTGAGCACATGCTGCTCCAAGGATGCACTTGCAAGGTCTTATCTCCACAAATCTATGTCATATTTTTTGTTGCCTTGCATTAGAAGTTGTAAAACATCTCAGGAAGTGTGGAATGCACTTGAAACCTTCTTCTCTTTAAGTACAAAAGCCAGGAAACATCAACTATGGCTGGACTTCACAACTCTCAAGAAAGCTCCCAAACAAAATGTGATCGATTTTGTCACAAAGCTCAAGGACATAACAGATCAGTTGGGAAGCATTGGAGAGGTAACAAATGAAGAAAAAATTTTAAGGCACGTCATTAATGGCTTGAAGGAAGATGGCGAGTGGGAAGCATTCACCACAGCTATGAATGTATACATGGATATGCATGTACCAGATTTCAATACACTCATAGGACAACTAGTTACTCAAGAGGCCAAGCTTATCAAGAATGGAGAAATCTCCAAAGGTAATCCATCTTCTGCCTTGAATATCGATAAAAGCAAGTCCAAAGAAAACAAAGGAAGAGGAAAGAAAGTGGATGATGAAGTAGGTACACATCAAGCTAACTATGCAGGTAGAGGAAGACATGGTAGAGGTAGAGGTAGAGGAGGAAGGCAAGGCAAGGGGAGATCCCAAGAATCTTATTCATGCTCTATCTGTGGATTAACTAACTATGCAGGTAGAGGAAGACATGGTAGAGGTAGAGGAAGAGGAGGAAGACAAGGCAGGGGGAGATCCCAAGTCTCTTATTCAAGCTAACTATGAAGGTAGAGGAAGACATGGTGGAGGTAGAGGCAAAGGAGGAAGACAAGGCAGGGGGAGATCCCACGACTCTTATTCATGCTCTATTTGTGGATTAACTAATCATACAACTGAAAATTGCTTTAGGAATACTAGGAATCAAAGAGGCAGAGGCTACAATAGAGGAAGTAATGGCTACTCAAGAGGAAGGTTCAACAATTACCATGTCAACCACAACAATTACAACCATTCAAACTATTAAGGAGGCAATAAGGGAAGAAGAAACTTCAATAACTACACATAAGACTCAAATCAAGAGGACCCATTGCTAGTCATGAATGTGGTCATGCGACAAGGTAAATCTGATGAGAATGTTTTCTACATAGATTCAGGTTGTTCCAATCATGTGGAAGGAAATGTCCTATCAGATCTAGAAGATCCAAAGAACAAGCATGATGTACAAACAAGAGATGATACAAGTCACCTTGTGGAGAAAATAGGAAATGTCAAAGCACCTGATGGAAACATCAACTTCCTTAGTAAGGTCTCCCTACCATTACAAAGAATTTGATAAGTGTTGGGCAGAGAGTAGAGAAAGGGTTGCAAGTCAGGTTCATAAGAGCAGGAGCATTTGTTGAAGATCCAATTCAAGGATTCAGGAGAATTGCAAAGGGTGAAAAGACAAGAACGTTGTTCACATTTGAATTACAAGACACTAGAAACATTGCTCTCTTTAACTATGGTAGTCAGCCACTCACAGAATTGGAAATATGGCACAAAAGGTTAGCACATATTGGTGAAAGATCATTAAAGAAAATTTTCAGGGACCAAATTGTACTTCGACTACCTAACTTGTCAAAACAACATATGATTTATAGGTGTAGTGCATGTCAATTTGGAAATTCTCATAAGTTATCATTCATGAAGAAAGGATATATGCATGGAGATCTTTTGGATTTGGTTCATACAGATGTATGGGGACCTAGCAAGGATGCTTCAATATCTGGATCAAGGTATTATGTCTCCTTCATTGATGATTGCAATAGATGGACCATACTATACTTTATGAAACACAAAGATGAAGTTTTTTCATGCTTCAAAAGATATTTGGCTCTTGTGGAGAATCAAATAGGTAAGACATTCAAAAGGCTAAGGTAAGATGGAGGGGGAGAGTACTTCTCCCATGAATTTGACTCCTTTATTCAAGAAAGAGGAATCAAAAGAGAGATCACTACAAGGTACACTCATGAGCAAAATGGAGTGGTAGAAAGAAGGAATAGGACAATTCTTGAAGCTGCAAGGTCTATGCTAAATGAGAAGCACTTACCTAATTACTTATGGGCTCAGGCTCTATCTACATCCACTTATTTGATTAACGAGGCTTGGAATGGAAGAAGACCAAGCTTGGATCTTTGTAAGATTTTTGGATGTGCTGCTTTTGCTCATGTTCCTTCACAGGTTAGAGGCAAGATGGATCCCAAAGCAGAAAGGTGTATATTCATTGGATATGACAACATTCAGGGCTACAGATTATACGACCCAACAACCAAAGGATTCTTGGTCAGTAGAGATGTAGTATTTTATGAGAATAGTTCTTGGTATGAAGATCCATGTAGAAAGGTCAACCTACCTTATGATCTCGAAGAAGATTTTCCAAAAATTGTTAAGGATAATTCTTCTAAAGTTGAAGAGCGGGATACCTCAGAAGATGATGAAGCAACTCAGTATGAAAAAATCAAAATGTGGAAGTGTAACGGTAAAGCAAAAGTGCATGAACTTGGACAAGAGGCTGAATCATCACATCATGGCCTAAGAAGGTCAATGAGGGAGAAAAGAAAACCAGAAAGGTATGGTTTTGATAATTCTCTAGTCACTAAACATTCAATCTATCTAACACATGACATAAATCAAGAGGAACCTTCAACATTTGAGGAAGCAAAGAAGAAATCAGAATGGAGGCATGCAATGGAAGAAGAAATTGAAGCTCTTGAGGAGAATAACACTTGGGAGTTGGTTCCCAAGTCTCCATCAATGAAAGTGATAGGCTCAAGATGGATCTACAAAATGAACAAGAACTCACATGGCTCCATTAACATGTATAAGGCAAGGCTTGTGGCAAAAGGCTTTGCACAAACTCAGGGAATTGATTATGAGGAGACCTTGGCTCCTGTGGCAAAGATGCCTATTATTAGGGTTTTGATTAGTATTGCCTCTTCCAAGAATTGGAAGATACTTCAATTGGATGTGAAAATTGTGTTTCTTAATGGATGGATAACAGAAGAGGTATATATGGCACAACCACCTGGTTTTGACTATCACATATATCTTGATTATGTATGTAAACTTAATAAAGCTTTATATGGACTCAAAAAAGCCCCAAGGGCTTGGAATCACAGGCTTGTCTCATTCTTGCAGGACAAAGGATTTCAACCTAGCAAGGTAGATCCATCACTATTCATAAAAAGGAGTAATTCTGAAGTCATCTATTTGTGTGTAATTCAAGATAAGTGATTTGGGTTCACTTACCTACTTCCTAGGATTGGAAGTTGTCTACAAAGATCATGCTTTGTTTTGCACTCAAAGAAAGTACATTAAAGACATGTTGGCAAAATTCAAGATGCAAGATTGCAGGATTGCAGGTACTCCAATGGAGGTTAATCATAAATTGATCTCACATGAAGGTGAAATCATAGAAGATGTGACAGGTTATCAAATCCTTGTGGGTAGCTTGAACTATGCCACATTGACAAGGGTTGATATATGTTATAGTGTGAGTGTGCTAAGTCAATTTACGCACACACCTAGGAAACCTCACATGGAGGCTGCCAAGAGGATACTCAAATATCTCAAAGGGAACATGGATGAAGGGTTATACTACCCTTATGTATCTGATTTAAGTTTGAAATTGTTCTCTAATGCAAATTGGGCTGACTCCAAGGAACTCCAAATATTTTTGGTAACAACATGAGCTCCATTCACTTGGCTACCAATCCATTTTTTCATGCAAGGAATAAACATATTGAAGTACATTATCACTATGTAAGAGAGAAGATTGTGAGCAAGGAAATTCAGTTAACTTATGTGTCCGTGGTACAAAGCTTTGCAAATTCAAGGCTATGATTGGTTTGAGGTAATCTTGGAAGATTGAAGACCTCAAGATCACTTAACTTGAGGGGGAGCTATTGGAACAAGTCCATGGCAAGTCCAAGTGATGGCTTGAGTCATCAAAAGCCTTAGAAATTTAAAGGAAATGTCAACTCATTGTAGAGTTCACTTGTGAACTCCCTCTTGTAATTTTTGAGTACTTGCTTCATGTAAAAGTAAGGGAATCTAAGTGGTTGAGTCCACTTGATGAGTAGGAAGGAGAAAAGCCACGAATTTGTGATTGAGTGAGTAGGAGAATCAATTACTAAAAGTTTGGAGAGTGATTTTAGGAGAGATTCAAATTCAAAATTAGGCTCCAAACATGACTATATATACATGGCCTTCTAGTTGCATTTTTTGTACCTCCATGAGTAGTATCAGAGTGTGTTTTCAAGGCACACATATGTACCAGTAAATCCATTGTACTTTAAAGTCAATATACATTCATTTTCATGTTCATTTGTGTCCATAACTTCATGCATTTGCAAGTATATTGTTCACTGCCATATCACTCAGTTTTCTCAGCCAGATTGCAGAGATGATTTCTCTGCCCTTGGTGCATCATTTTCAGTGATTTAAGTTGGTAAACTTTGATCCTTATGTTGGAGTTAGACGTCTGCGGAAGCACGCGAACAGCACAAGGAAGAAGAAGAAGCTTGGAGCACAACACACTAGACTGAATGTATTACTAGAGAATGTACAAAGATAAGTAGCCCATTAGGGCAATAGGCGTATATACAAGCCGAGGGAAAAAAACCTCCTAAAGAGGGAAAAAAGTGCCCCGGCAGTCCTAGAGTGTTCACACACATCACTACCTAAATATATCAACAAATCCCCCCTGGGAGTGATGCGGTGAACAAGGAGCTGGCACTCATGTATAAGGAAGTGCCAAGCTATGTGGAAATCACTCCACAAAAGGAAGTAAGCCCAAAGCTTTGCGGAAAGCTTCAAACTTCTCCCTAGGCAGAGCCTTCGTGAAAAGGTCTGCAATGTTCTCCTGCGTGGGCACATATGCCAAGCTGATCTCCCCAGCAGAGAACCTCTCCCTGACATAGTGATAATGCACCTCAATGTGCTTAGTGCGAGCATGGAACACAGGGTTCCTCGCAACTGCCAATGCGCTCTGACTGTCAGTGAAGATGGTGGTGGCAGAAGACTGGCCAACACCCAAATCAGCCATAAGGCGTCTGAGCCACACACACTCAACAGTCGCTGTGAAAGCTGCCCTATACTCAGCCTCACAACTGGAAGTGGCCACAGTAGGCTGCTTCTTGCTCAACCAAGATATACATGAGCTACCAAGCATGAAGCAAAAACCACTGGTGGACACACGAGTGTCATAGCAACCAGCCCAATCTGAGTCAGAAAAAGCATGCAAATTTGGCGGTAGTGATCCCCCCTTGGGATAAAACAACCCAAGTAGCCGAGTACCACTCAAGTAGCGAAAGATGCGCTTAACCGCTTTCCAATGCGTGACTCCTGGGCAATGCATGAACCTGCTCATCTGTGAGACAGCAAATTGAATATCTGGCCGAGTAATGCATAAGTAAATCAAGCATCCAACAGCCTGCTGATAGAGAACAGCATCAAATGCATCTCCAGCATCATGAAGACTCAATCGTCAACCTGTCTCCATAGGAGTGGCAATAGGCTTACAGTCTTCAAGGCCAAAACGCTGCAATAATGTGTCAATATATTTCGTTTGACACAAAGCCATTCCACAATCAACGTGCATAAACTGAATGCCCAAATAGTGATGCAAATGCCCCAAATCAGACATCTCAAATGAGGCATGCAAATCAGCCTTAAAATCAGCAATATGTGTCTCAATAGGACCAGTGAGCAGCATGTCATCAACATAGACAACAATGATCAGAAGCACATCATTAGCACGCTTAACATATAAGGTGCTTTCAGTTGGACTGTTCTCAAAACCATGTGCAATCAGATAGGCATGTATCTTCTCATACCAAGCACGTGGTGCTTGCTTTAAACCATATAACGCCTTCTTTAACCTGCACACCTGGTTTTCATGCCCTTTCTGCACAAAGCCACGGGGCTGAAAAACATACACTTCTTCATGCAAGTCACCATTCAGAAATGCTGTTTTAATGTCCAACTGATGTACATTCCAACCATGATGGGTTGCAAGTGCACAAATGCTCCGAACAGTAGTCATACGGCATGTAGGTGCAAAGGTCTCATCAAAATCAATGCCTCTTTCCTGCGCATAACCCTTTGCAACAAGCCTAGCCTTATACCTGTCAACTGTACCATCAGGTTTACGCTTCAGCTTGTATACCCACTTAGTGCCAATGGCCTTCTTGCCAGGAGGCAAGTCACATAAAGACCATGTACCATTCTTCATTATAGCATCATATTCAGATTGCATAGCAGCCATCCAATTTTCTGAATTTTGTGCTTCATCAAAAGAAACAGGCTCATTCTCATCACAGAGACTAGATGCAGCCATAGCATAGCAATTTGATGCAAAGGAGGCACTATGAGAGCCTGAACGAGTACGATATGACAAAGGTGCATCTAATTTGCTGTCACGCAAAGTCTGCACCAGCCATTTTGGCATAGTTTTTGCCTGCTCAATATCAGCTCTCTCATCAACAAGTGCATCATGTAAATCTGCATCAGAAATGGAATGATCTGCATCATCATATGAAACCTGCAAAGGCTGAGAAGTTGCCTCATTAGGACCAGCACTAGCCTGTCCACCTGTAAAAAGAGGCATCAAAGTATCATACATGTCTTTGGAGCTAACAGATGTCTCCTTAGTACATGAAAGCAATGGCTGAATAGCATCTTCCACAAAGACAACATCACGGCTAACCAGAATGCGTTTAGTTTGTGGATGATACAGACGATAGCCTTTACTTTCAGAACTGTACCCAACAAAAATACATTTTACTGCCTTATCATCCAATTTTCTGCGATGTTGTTCAGGCACTAATGCATATGCCAAACAACCAAAAACACGCAGATGAGCAACAGATGGCTTGCGGTCATGCCAAGCCTCATATGGAGTGATAGACTGCAATGCTTTAGTGGGACACCTGTTCAGTACATATGCTGCACACATGACAGCCTCAAGCCAGAAACTATGTGGTAAAGCCTGACTTTTGACCATGCACCTCGCCATCTCCATGAGTGACCTGTTCTTTCGTTCAGCAACTCCATTCTGTTGAGGTGTATACGGCACTGTACACTGGTGTTTTATCCCACGTTCAGCCAGAAATGCATTAAAATCTGAAGACATATATTCCCCCCCTCGATCAGAACGGAGGGTGCCCATTTTACATGCTGATAGATTTTCAGCCAAAACCAAAAACTGTTTGAAGCACATGAACACTTCGGACTTTGCTTTGAGTGGATATACCCATGCATGCCTGGAAAAATCATCAATGAAAGTCACGAAGTAAAGGTAATTTCCAAAAGAGGGTGTCTGCATAGGACCACAGACATCACTATGTACAAGCTGTGATTTCTGCGTAGCCCGGACTGAACCATCTTTTGGAAAGGAAGAACGCTGCATTTTGCCCAAAATACAGCCTTCACAAACATGTTTTCTAGGTGCCTCAAGTTTGGGCAAAGAGGACACCATTTCAGATTTCTGCAGGCGTAACAAACTAGCAAAATTCAGATGACCAAAGCGTGCATGCCAAAGCTTTGCATCTGACATAGCCTGAGAATCATGAACTGCACATGCCGAATCATTTACAGATCTTTCATAGTCTATGAGCTTATACAGCCCACGACATAAAATGCCAGAAGCAATAATCACATCGCCATTTGAGAGATCATGGACTGTACACCTGTCATCAACAAATTTCACAACCAAGCCAATCTTGGCTAATGCAGAAACTGATAACAGATTCTTTTTGATCCCTGGCACAAATAAAGCATCTGACAAAGTGAAAGAACTACCATCAGCAGTAGTCAGAATGATCTTACCAACTCCCATAACAGGATAAGAGGAGTTATTGGCGCATGTGACAGTATTCCCTGTAGGAGCAGGCTCAAGTGAAGAGAAGAAACTGCGCTGCGAGGTAATATGTTTGGTTGCCCCACTGTCAAAGTACCAAACATCTGAGTCTACTGCAGACATGCACTGATCATGAGAAGATGGGTCAAAACTGCAGACAGTAGTAAACGCCCATTCTTCTTCTTGCACAAGATTTGCAGACTCTGTTTTTGGTGTAGAGGCCTCTGCAACAACCATTCCAGCCTCTTTCTTCTTTGCCTCTTTAGCAGCCAGTTTTGGACAGTTCTTTATAATATGATCATTTCCTTTACAGTACTTGCAGAACAATTTCTGCTTTTCTGATTTCTTTTCATCTTTATCCTGGTTCTTCGATTGTGCAGCATTTGCAGATTTCTGCTTACTAGTAGAAGAGCTCCATTTTCCTTTGCCCTTCTGACTAGCCAGGAAAGCTTGATCTGCAACACGCATAATGGACCTGTTCTGTCTGGACTGATCTTCCTGCAACAGAACAGAGACTAATTCCTCAAATGACAAGGCATTCGGATTGCCTTTCATCATCAACCGAAGAGTAGAGGCAAAACTCTGATATGAATCAGGAAGACCATTCAGAACGGTCTGCACAAGTGAGCTATCTGGTATAACCTCATCAGCAGAAATCAATTGTTCCTTCAGGTCTTTGATCTTTGTAAGAAAACTGTCCATAGAATCACCTTCATTCATGTGCTCACTCTCCAACTGTTTTCGGAGGTAAGCAACACGAGCCTCATTCCTAGCCTGGTACAAAGTGGTAAGTGTATCCCAAGCATCCTTTGCTGTTCTGCAAGAGCGAATGTGAGGAATAATGGCACGTTTGACAGACAAAGCTATCAATGCATGTGCCTGGGCATCTCTGCCATCCCAACGAATCTGCTCTACAGTAGGTGCAACAGAAACGGCAGCACGAACAGGAATCTGCGGAATATCATCTTCGACACCATCTTCATTAGCTCCAACACCTGTATTTGCAGTACCTGTCGTTACAAGTGTAACAGGACGTCTTTCAACACCCTGCACAATGTTCCACAATCCTTTTGCAACCAGTACATGTCGCATCATATAAGCCCATAATGGGTAGTTGGTACCATCCAACTTATCCTCAACAGCCAACATACGGAATACATCACTGCTTTCAGCCATGGCCGGTGACTAAAATACCTTGATGCAGAAAATTGACTGTATCTAAAAAAGTTGAACGGAACTGCCCAAACGAGTTCTGCTAGACCTGTAGCAGACTTCGAGACGCTTAAACTGGCGAACAGAAACTGGTATATACCTTTGGCACAAAAGGACGAAATAGCCTGCACAAGCACTGCGATAGTGCGTTCGGAGGCCGAAACGAGCTCAGATCGCGATTCTGGCACCACAGAGCAAAGCCGTTTTGATCTCGGAAACACCTTGAGTATGCTCACCAAATTTCGTGCGAATCTGAGACTGCAAACGGAGGAGTGTCGACAGCGCCCTAGAAGAAGCGACGACCTGCTCTGATACCAATTGTTGGAGTTAGACGTCTGCGGAAGCACGCGAACAGCACAAGGAAGAAGAAGAAGCTTGGAGCACAACACACTAGACTGAATGTATTACTAGAGAATGTACAAAGATAAGTAGCCCATTAGGGAAATAGGCGTATATACAAGCCGGGGGAAAAAAACCTCCTAAAGAGGGAAAAAAGTGCCCCGGCAGTCCTAGAGTGTTCACACACATCACTACCTAAATATATCAACACCTTATAGCTACTATATACTCACAAAGTTTTATTGCAATTCAGTCTTTCAATCATGAGCTATGTTCATTTGAAGTCACCTATATCTCTTCATATTCTACTTCTCTGTCAGCACTCCATCAGATCAGTGTCTTTCTCAGAGTTGGTTCTCAGTGTCTAGTCCATCATTTTCCATCATTCAAATCTTGATAGAAGCAACACACTATCTAGTATATGCCTACAAAATTTTATAATCATTGCATCTTTGAATCTTGAGATATCAAGATTTCTCTACTCACAGGTCTAAGTACTACTATAGCCCGCAAAAATCAGGATGATGCTACAACTTGCTAAACACTGTTCTGTTTATGTAGTCCATAATTTTTTATGAAATAACTCTTGATTGTTAGCTTAATAAGTTAATAAGAGTTCCCCAAAAGGAATCAAGTCAATTGTTATTGTGGCTAGAGAATTGTTCAAAACACTGGATAGTTGTATGAACATAAATAGCAAGTTTTTTGCTCTTGAATCTACTTCAACTTATGTGTTTTGATTTATCCTTTTGAGAGTGATCTTCCAAGGTACATGGGGTGTCTAAGACATCATTTGGCAAGCTAAAAAGGCCCACTATATATCCCTGGAGTTTATTTGGCTGGTGTAGTGCAAAGTTTTTGCAGGACCACTTCATCTTCTCCAAGTTCAAATCCATCTCTTCATAGAAATCACGATCTGAGCTTGTTTTAGCCTCCGAATGCACTATCACAGTGCCTATGCAGGCAATTTTGTCTTTTTGTGCCAAAGATATATACAGGTTTCAGTTTGCAAATATAAGTGCCTCAAAGTCTGCTATAGGTTTAGCAAAACTTGAGAGGGTATTTCTATTCAACCTTTTGAGATACAATCATTTTTCCACATCAGGGTTTTTTAGTTAGTGGCCATGGCTAAAAGAAGTGATGTATTCCATATGTTGTCTGTTGAGGATAAGTTTGATGGTACCAATTACCCATTATGTGTTTATATGATGTGTTCTATATTAGTTGCAAAAGGATTGTGGAATATTGTGGAGGGTGTTGAAGAACCTCCTATTACACTTGCAAATAGAGTTATTGAAGGTGATGTAGATGGCATTGAAGATGGTGATATTCTTCAGGTTCCTATTCGTGCTAGAGTTTGTGTTGCACCTACTATAGAGCAACTTCATTGGGATGGTAGATTTGCTCAAGCACAAGCATTGATAGCTGTGTCTATCAAACATGCCATTATACCTCACATTCACTCCTTCAAAAGAGCAAAGGATGCTTGGTATACACTTATCACTTTATACCATGCAAGGAATGAGGCTCGTGTTGCTTACCTGGGAAAACATTTAGAGAGTGAGCATATGAATGAAGGAGATTTCCATGGACAATTTTTTGACAAAGATCAGAGATTTGAAGGAGTACTTGATTTGTGTTGATGAAGTCTTGCCCGACAGTTCACTTGTCTAGATTATTATGAATGGTGTTCTAGATTCATATCAGAGTTTTATTTCTACTCTTTGATTGATGATGAAATGCGATCCAAATGCCTTAACATTTGAGGAGTTAGTCTCTGTTCTATTGCAAGAAGATCAATCTAGGAAGAACAGGTTCATTATGCATGTTGTAGATCAAGCTTTTCTGGCTAGTCAGAAGGGCAAAGGTAAATGGACCTCATCTACTAGTAAGTAGAAGTCTGCTACTTCTACACAATAAAAGAAGGATGAAAAAGATGAGAAGAAATCTGGCTTTGACTAAAAATCTATCATCATCATGGTAAAATGGGCACCCTCCATTCTGATTGGGGGGAATTTATGTCTTCTAATTTGAATGCATTTTCGGATGAACGTGGGATAAAACATCATTGTATAATGTCAATAGAATGGATTTGTTGAAAGGAAGAGTAGGTTACTCATGGAGATGGTGAGGTGTATGTTCAAGAGTCAGGCTTTACCACATAGTTTCTCACTTGAGGATGTTATGTGTGCAACATGTGTACTTAAAAGGTGTCTCACTAAAGCATTGCAGTCTATCACTCCACTTGGCATGGTTGCAAGCCAACTATTGCTCACATGTTTGTCTTTGGTTGTCTGTCATATGCATTAGTGCCTCAACAACAATGCAAGAAATTGGATGATAAAGATGTGAAATGTATTTTTGTTGGGTATAGTTCTGAAAGCAAAGACTATCATCGATATCATCCATAGACTAAACACTTTTCGGTTAGCCATGATGTTGTTTTTTTGGAAGATGCTATTCAGCCATTACTTTTATGTACTAAGGAGACATCAATTAGCTCCAAAGATGTGTATGAAATGTTGCTATCCCTTTTTACAAGTGGACAGTCTACTGTTGGTCCAAATGAGGCAATTTCTCAGCCTTTATAGGTTTCAAATGCTGATGTAGATCATTCCATTTTTTATGCAGATTTACATGATGCACTTATTGATGAGAGAACTGATGTAAAGGAGGCAAACATTATGCCTAAATGGCTAGTACAGAATTCGCTAGATAGCAAACTAGATGCACCTCTATCATATCACACTTGTTCAGACTCTCATAGTGCTTCTTTTGCATCAGATTGCCATGCTTTGGCTGCCTCTAGTCTTTGCCTCATGAGAATGAGTCTATTTTGTTTGATGAAGCACAAACTTTAGAACTACTATGCAATCAGAATATGATGCTATTATGCTAAATGGTACCTAGTCTTTATGCGATTTTCCTCCTCGCAAGAAGGCCATTGGTAGTACCTGGGTATACAAGCTGAAGTGTAAACCTGATGGAACATTTGACAAGTATAAGGCTAAGCTTGTTGCAAAAGGTTATGCTCAAGAAAGAGGCATTAATTTTGATGAGACCTTTGCTCCTACATGCCGAATGACTATTGCTCATAGCATCTGTGCACTTGCAGATCATCATGGTTGGAATGTACATCAATTGGACATTAAAACTGCATTTTTGAATGGTGAATTTCATGAAGAAGTATATGTTTTTTAGCCATGTGGTTTTGCATAGAAAGGTCATGAAAACAAATTCTGAAAAAGGCATTATATGGTTTGAAGCAAGCACCACGTGCTTGGTATGAAAAGATACATTTCTACTCGATTACAAATGGTTTTGAGAACAATTCAAGTGAGAGCACCTTATACGTTAAGTGTGCAAATGACATGCTTCTGATCATTGTTGTCTATGTTAATGACATGTTGCTCACTGGTCCTAATGAGAAACATATTGCTGATTTTAAGGTTGATTTGCATGCCTCATTTGAGATGTTATATTTGGGGCATTTGCATCATTATTTGGGCATTCAGTCAATGCAAGTTGATGCCAGACTAGCTTTGTGTCAAACAAAATATATTAACACATTATTGCAGCATTTTGGCCTTGAAAACTATAAACCTATTGCTGATTTTATGGAGACATGTTTATGGTTGAGTCTTCATGATGTTGGAGATGCATTTGATGATGTTCTTTATCAGTCGGCTATTGGATGATTGATTTACTTATGCATTACTTAGCGAGATATTCAGTTTGTTGTCTCATAGATGAACACGTTTTTGCATTGCCCAGGTGTCAAGCGTTGGAAGGCAATCAAGCACATCTTTCACTACTTGAGTGTTACTTGACTACTTGGATTGTTTTATTCCATGGGGGGTTTCACTACCACCAGATTTGCATGCTTTTTTTGACTCTCACTCGGTTGGTTGCTATGACACTCATGTGTCAACTAGTGGTTTTTGCTTCATGCTTGGTAGCTCATGCATATCTTGGTTGAGCAAGAAGCAGCCTACTCTAGCCACTTCTAGTTGTGAGGTTGAGTATAGGGAAGCTTTCACAGTGACTGTTGAGTGTATGTGGCTCAGATGCCATATGGTTGATTTGGGTGTTGGTCATTCTTCTGCCACCATGATCTTCACTAATACTCAAAGTACATTGGCAGTTGCGAGGAACCCTGCGTTCCATGCTCGTACTAACCACATTGAGGTGCACTATCACTATGCCAGGGAGATGTTCTCTACTGGAGAGATCAGTATGGTGTATGTGCCCACATAGGAGAACATTGGAAACATTTTCACAAAGGCTCTACTTAGGGAGAAATTAGAGTCTTTCTACAAAGCTTTGGGCTTACTTCCTTTTGTGGATTGATTCCACATAGCTTGGCACTTCCTTATACATGAGTGCCAGCTCCTTGCTCACCGCATCACTCCTAGGGGGATGATTTGTTGACATATTTAGGTAGTCACGTGTGTGAACACACTACGACCATTGAGACACTTTTTTCCCTCTTTAGAAGTTTTTTTTCCCCGGCTTTAGTGTATACGCGTATAACCCCCATACATTCAGTATTGTGTGTTGTGCTCCAAGCTTCTTCTTCTTCCTTGTGTTGTTCGTGTGCTTCCGTAGAGACCTCAAACTCCAATAACTAGGAGGGTTAATCTGACATACATTTCTCCATATGTTTACTCCGAATCTTCAACCAATGATGAGTTCATCTCTTGCATCTGTTTTCATGTTGTGCAGCTCCAAACGCAGAGGTTTTGTCTGAGCACTATGGTATTTGGTATCAGAGCAAACTTTATGGGTAATACTCTGATCTATAGTAGAGCAGAACACGAAAAGAACACTTGAGGAAAGGATTCCAAGTGTTGAGGGAAAATTCACTCTTTGCCAAGGTGTCAAAGTGTGAATTTTTCAAAACAGAGGTTAGATACCTTGGGCATATAGTCTCCCAAAATAGAATCTAGATGGATCCTAAAAAAGTGCGAGCTAATACAGAATGATCAAATCCCGAGAACCTAGAAGAGCTAGAAATCTTCCTAGGTTTATCAAGATTCTATTGAAGATTCATTAATAATCATGCCGAAATTGTTGTTCCATCAGGAAAGGAAAAGCCTTTCATTGGGAGATGAATAGAAGCAAAGATTGGAGAAATTGAAAGTTGATTTTGCTATAGGAGTAGTTTTAGTTCTGGATGTTGACAATAACTTTTGAGCATAAGAAAATAGAACCTTCTCATAATAATTACTTCATCTATGAGAAGGAATTGTATGCAATTTTCCATGCTTTGAAGAAGTGGTGTCATTATCTATATGGTGCCAAGGTTATGATAGTGTTTGGTCAGGAGAGCATTAAGTGGCTCTCTAATCAGACTGACCTTAAAGGTCATAAGGCCTTATGGGTAGAGACCTTTCACGAGTTTTCTTATGAGCTTAGGTATAGGAGGGGAAAGTTCAATGTAGTGGCTGACTTGCTTAGCCAAATGCCTATGCTCAATGGGCTGGTTTTTATTCAGATCACTAATAAGATACTTGAATCCATTAGAGAGAAATGTAGCCTTGATCTTGCATATTCCATGATTTGGGAAGCCAAAGAGAAAGGGGATCATGATACACAGGTTTCCAATGAGGATAAAGTATCAATGGGTATATCTTCTAGGATATTCCAAAATCAAGTCTTGTAACCAGCAAATCCCAAGAATATGCATGCATGGGATTTTCTACGTGGGAATTCCTTAGAGGGGCAAAAAAGGTGAAATATGAAGGGTCTTCTATACTAAGGCATAAAGGAATATTAAAAAGTTTTTTAGGAGAGTGTTCACATGTGACACTCAAGTATATACAACAAGGATTATTCTCATGGTCTAGGGAGGGTTCCCATGCACAATTGAGGATGTGTGCATACCCTACAACCCAACAAATATAAATCTTAGGGCTACAGTCTCACGGGGAGAGGCTCATGAGACCACACAGATGAATGACTAGTGAATGGAGGCCCTCCTCATATCGAGTTTTGGCAAATCTCCTTGCATATGGGGTATGGACAAAAAGCATGAGTGAGAGTAAAAAAGATGAAATTTTTGAGCATGGACATCTCAACACCCTATCCATGTGATGATCCTTTTGTTGCACAAGTAGGATAGGGACATATTGCATTACCTAGTCCATTGTTTTTTTTTAATTTCAAGGTTCAAGAACATGCAACGTCCCTAGGTTAAGGAACAGACATATGGCATGAATGTTGTGTAATATTCATGCATATTGTTGCATCCATGCAACATTTGGGGTCCAAGGACATATTGAATACATTGTACATGAGGTTTTTGCGTGATGGGGTAGGTACTGTGTCCAAAAGATATTTTTAAAAGATGTGTTCTTTGGATATATTAATGTTGGGAGGATTCAATTAATCCTTTAATGTTGTTTCTATTATCTGGATCTTAATTCACACTCACATAGAGGATATGGGTATTGGAAACACACAAAAGAATAGATATGCAAAGAGACAAGGCAGAACATAGGATTGGGTGCAATCTCCCCCTATGCACTGAGTTTCGATAGTCCACAAAGTGCATGTATTTATAGGATTTTTCATTATGTCAAAAAGAG
Source organism: Ceratopteris richardii (assembly GCA_020310875.1). Taxonomy (NCBI): domain Eukaryota; kingdom Viridiplantae; phylum Streptophyta; class Polypodiopsida; order Polypodiales; family Pteridaceae; genus Ceratopteris; species Ceratopteris richardii. Next base: position 147,220,725 of record CM035424.1, on the reverse strand, counting down.
CGGCTACAGTGAGGCGGCTTTGAAAAGCAAGCATGAAGATAAAAAATTTCTCTCTTTTGTGGATAGCCTTTGCTTTTATTAACAAACATCATGGTCTACAAAGATTCTTATCCTAACTACTACTTTTATATTTGTTTCTAAAAATAGAACCCTCTACATGGGTTTATTTACAAAATATAGATCCAATTATTTGTGTCTGGACATATTCGAAACTTCCATGCCCTTTCACGCCCTTATGAAGCTTCAACTGCTATATCCAAACACCAAAACACATTAAGAAATCTCACTCCAATAATTCCTTTATTGATCACATTTCATAATTGATAACATGCCCCTCAGTTGAAAAGCGACTAACCTCAGTTGATAAAATAAAAATAAACATGGATGGCCAATTACATGTTCCATCACTGAACAAAGTAAGCATGTTCCATGTAAAAACACATGCATGGAAATGTTCATGGAGGAGTTACATTAATGTGTATGTGCACGATATGCAAAAATTAAATGATCATAATTTGGTGTTAATGATGTTTTAGTATCCACTGACATTCTTCATATAGAGTGATTTTTGTACTTAATTAAATAGCGATGATATTGAGTACATGTGCATGTAGTAGAGACATAATGATCAATTATTTTCTCAAGAACTAATTTCAGATTGTTCTTCAATTAATGGAGGGTCATCAAGAAGTTGAGTAAGTGGTAAAGTGCCTTTACATGGTTTAAGTAAACTAATATGAAAAGATTTATGTATATTCGGGTGAGATGGCATATCTAATATGAAGGAATTATCATTAATTTTTTTCATAATGCAAAATGGTCCATAATAGCATGGTGCAAGTTTAATTTTAGGATGCTACAAAATATTTTTAAGACATCTTTTAATAATATGTAACCATACAAGATCATTCTCCTTAAATTCCATGGCTAATCATTTTGTATTGACATTATGTGTATAACATTCTTGACTCTTCCTAATGTGCTCATGAACATCAGCAAGTATAGAAATATGATCTTAAGTGATAGAATCGACCATCAAAATATCAGTTTGAGTGAGTGGTATGGGGGTGGGAAGCTTTTTACCATACATAATTTCAAAAGGTGCATGACCAATAGAGGCGTGTGTGGTGTTATTGTAAGCAAACGTAAGCAATGACAACTTGTCATCCCAGTTAGTGGAACTATCTAATGAATAACAATGCAATAAATCAAGAATAAGACTTTTTCCATTGCTTTTGGGATGAAATGTAGAGCTAAAATCTATTTTAGAACCAAAACATTGAAATAAGGAAACCCAAAATGATTGCAAAAACAAACATCACGATCAGATAATATTACTTTAGGAAAACCATGATGTGGAAAAATGCATTTTATGAATAATTTTGCAGCTTGAGGAGTGGAAAAAGTTTTTTCTACAAGGAATGAAATATGCATATTTACTAAACATACCAACTATCATCCAAATCATATCATTATGTGATGAAGTGATAGGAAGACCAGTGATAAAATCCATAGACATTTGTTCCCATGATTCCTTTGGAATGGGAAGTGGCATTAATAATCCAAATGGTTTACAATGATGATGTTTTACACGTTGACATACAATGCATTGAGAAACATATTGTGCAATATCTTTTTTCATGTGGGGCCAAAAGAAGAAATCTTTGCAAGCAGAAGTGGTGGTTTGTATGCCTCTATGACCCATGTAAGATGGTTCGTGCATTTCTTTTATTACAAAATCTTTAAAAGCTTGTGTAATGCATAATCTGTGTTGAAAATAAAGTAAACCATGATGAAATGTATAATTTTCATAAGTTAAAGATTCACAATTGTTGAAGTCATGCCATGCACATAAGGAATATAAATCAGATGCATAGGTGGAAATCATTTCTTGAAAGGAATGAATTTGGATGGCAGAAATATTATGCAAAACATCATAATGTGACAGAAAACGGTTAAGAGCATTGGCTATGACATTAGCTTTCCCCGATTGATATTGGATCATGGGCTCAAAATTTTGTATGAATGAAGACCATTTAAGATGTCAATCAGAGATTAAGAGTTGATTTAATAAATGCTTAATAGTCTATTGATTGGTTTTGATTAATACCTCTGATCCCATAAGATAGTATTTCCAAATTCCCAAAGCATGCACAACTGCTAACAATTCTTTATCACATGCACTGTAATTCTTTTCTAAGGTCTTAAGCTTCTACTCTCAAATTGAATGGGATGATCGTTTTGCATTAAAATAGCACCTATTCCTAAACCACAGGCATCAATAATGACATGAAAAGGTTGTGAAAAATCAGGTAGCTATGAAAGAGGTGCATGTTTTGAGTTTTTCAGAGGATTTTTGTTGGGTAATTTCCCATGCAATTTTTATTTTCTTTTTCAATAATAAGGTAAGAGGCAATGCCAAATAATCTTTTTTGGATGTACATGCATGCCTTCAATTGAAATAATATGTGGGCTTATGTTGAAAGAAGTAACTCTTTTCAGGATTAGCATAAAGTGTTTTCTCTTGTAGCAAATGAAAAATTGTTTTGAGATGCTTTTCATGCTCACTATCATCCTTACTACAAACAAGTATATTGTCAAAGAATACAAGAACAAAAGCTTGGTAATCAAGAAAAATGTTGTTCATCGTTTGTGCAACTGTAGTAGGAGCATTGGTAAGTCCAAAGAGCATTACTATAAATTCATAATGGCCAGTTTGAGTTCTAAATATAGTCTTAAAAATATTGCTTTGTGTCATACATATCTGATCGTAACCCGATTTAAGATCAATTTTACTAAAGACACAAGCTTCTCGTACTTTATCTAAGAGATCATCGAGGAATAGGGTATCTATTCTTTATTGTGATCTTTTTAAGGGCTTTATAATAAAAAAACATTCGATAAGTTTTATTCTTTTTCTCTACTAAGAGAATTGGTGCTCCAAATGGGGAAGAACTAGGCCTTATAAGTTCTTTGTGGAGTAAGTTTTTAACTTGGTTTTCCATTTCCTTTTGGTGTAATGGGCCATGCCTATAATGTGATTTATGAGGAGGAGAACTACTAGGAATTAAGTTTATGCTATGGTCAAAGGATCCTCGAGATGGTGGTAATTCAAAGGGATAATGAGATATAAAATAATCCATACAAGTAGTCATAAAAGGATTATGTGCATTGGGAAGTGTATGAGTATAACCATTTATGATATTGAAAGAAACAATGCATGAATTGTATCCTTTCCTAAATGCATGTTTTACTTCAGTATGACTAATCAATGGAAATGGCTGGTAATCATGCTGCCGAGACAAAGTAATGATTTGAACTTCAATTTCAAAGTTAAAGGTATGTGTATGGTAGTCAATGCGAGTGTTATAATGATGACAAAAAGGCATACCAAGTATAACATCATAAGATTGCAAAGGTGCAATTAAAAATGTTCATGCATCTACATATGGGTGTATGCTAATTGTAACATCTTGCAATTCTCTTGTTTCAGTATAATGGCTACCTTGAAATGCAGCTTTCACTTTATACAAGGAAGAAAACATTTTTAATTTAAGTTCTTGCACTAATAAATGTGAAATGACATCATGTGAACTACCATCATCATGTAAAATATTAAAAGGCTCGTTATTAATAGTACCTTGCATGTAAAGTAAAGAATGAATAGAGATATCATTACTCATGGTACTTAAGTCCTTCTCCAATGCTTCCTCTTTCCAAACAGGAGGAATTTCTTCATTGAGGGCCTCCATATTATGCATTTGAGCTTCAGTTGGTTTCATGTGAAGAGGTCACGATCGGCTCTTCATTCTTGTATGCCCAAGTCTACCACAATTCAAGCACGTGATACATGGTCACTTTTGTTTGGCATCCACTGGTGAAGTTTGCAAGGTAGGTGGTTTGATAGGTTGGAGAGATAAAGCAACATGTGCAGTTGAGTAGTTGGATTGTGGAGGACGTGGAAAACTAGAGTAAGATGGAGCATGAAAATTTTGCTTCATAGGAAAAGTAGATTTAATAAAAATTGATCGTTGATAGTTGGTGTAGACGGATCGACTTGGTTATGGACTGAAATTCCTTCTTTGCATCATCGCCAAAAGAGATAGCCTTGTTGAGGGTTGTAGGCCATAGTATGTGAAGCTTGGATTGGATTCCAATCTCCAAACCATCTTCATATATCCTCTGCAAGGCATGCTCAGGTATATCTTCGAGCATCGGAACCAATGATAGATTTTGTGAGAACGGCTCCGTGTAGATAGTGACAATGTCACCCTCCTTTCATGTAAAGGTTATCCATGCATGTGGAACATGTAAATGATATTGAGGAGGAAGAAAAGAATCCTTAATTTATCTTGGAAAGCCTTACATGTAGTCAGATGATCTACACTTTGATGCAGGACATTCCACCATAGCTTAGTTTTCCCTACTAAATAGTTAGTAGCAAATTTGACTTTTTCACTTTCAACATGTGATTCGTCATAATAGGAATCATAAAATTGTGATAACCATGAAAGAACTAAAAAGCTATCCTTACAGCCATCAAACATAGAAATTGGTAGTCTTTGACACCAATCTTGGATTGCATGCGATCACCTTGGGCAGAGACAATAACTTTTATCACCCTTGCAAGGTCATCTTCTGAATTACTTCATCGCATTGTTGACGGATCTCTTTCTGAGCACCTCAAAGTTTGTGCCACAGGAGCTCTAGCTATTGCTTGAGTGGTACCTGAGGTAGAGGTGACTCACCAAAATCCTTCATGGTGTTCATAGGGTCCATGGGTATGTAGACAAAGAAACCCCCTTGTTGGATATGTGAAAACAATTATGAGATTGCTTGAATTAAAATGAAAAAGGAAGGATGGTTCTTTGGAATTGAAAAAATAAGAGAGAGAGAGAGAGAGAGAGAGAGAGAGAGAGAGGGAGAGAGAGAGAGAGAGAGAGAGAGAGAGAGAGAGAGAGAGAGAGAGAGATACAAGCTGTATTGAATATAAGAAAAGAGAACAATAATAACAATGCAAAGAGATAGTGTAGTGGTAAAACACATAACTTGTGAGAGTGAGTTTATGGGTTAAAATGCTCCCTCCTTGGTGAATATGTAACTCTTTATTGCCACTCCTTAATTAAAAGGTGTTCACACGTAGCCAACAGTTTCCAATAGAGGATTTTTATAATGGCTACCAACAATGCATGCATATATATGATTTTTCATTAAAAAATAGTAGTTATGATGAGGCAACTTCGAAAAGAAAGCATGAAAGTAAAAGTTGCTCTCTTTTGTGGAGAGCCTTTGCTTTTATTAATAGAAATTGCTGTCTAAAATGATTCTTATCCTAACCACTAGTTTTATATTTATAAAAATAGAATTCTCTATGTGGATTTATTTACAAAATATAAATCAAAATATTTGTGTCTAGACATATTCGAAACGTCCATTTCCTTTCACACCTTCACGCCCTCATGAATCTTAAGCTGCTATATCAAAACACCAAAACAACATTAATAAATTAATAGATCTCACTCCAATAATTCCTTTATTCAACACATTCCATAATTGATAAAAGTGTCCTTCACTATCATGTGCATAATGTTTGCGGTTATAGTAGATTTTTCATCAAGATTATTACTTTTTCTTACTAGAGGCGAATGGTTTGAACTTGGATTAAAGAAGAATATTCTTATTGCCCAAAGGAAATTGGTCATTGATTTGGAGGTTTTGTTTTTTCATTAGATAAAGTAGCTTAGGCATCACCGAGGAAGGTTGTGGAGGTAATTAGACCATGTTGATGATATGGGGTTGCAACTTTCCTTCTTGCAATGTAGGTGAGTGGCCATCGATTGACCCATTGGGTTAATCATAGATTGTTGCAAGCAAAGGAGTGGCTAATCTTGTCCTAATATCTTTTTCCTTGATGAGGTTCTGCTCATGTAGATGAAAGTCATTCATGGGGATTGGAGCCCGTATTTTGATTGTGCAACCCCCTAGGAACTTACATAATTCTCCATCATTATGATATGAATGTAAAAAAAATTTCCTTTAGTAGTTGTTTGGTTGGGGTAGCCTCACCTTTGACTTGACTAGAGAAGGGAGGCTCGTTCTTGTCAATGAATTAGCCCCTACTTTTTTTTGGGTTATGACATTCCGTTTTTGGGGGTCCATTAGATATCTCTTTAATGGGTGAACCTTCCTATAGTACTCCAAGTTCCTGAGAGTGTGCTTGGGATGCTCACCACCGTAGGTCTGGACACTAGATCTCATTTTTTTTTGCAAGAACATGTATAGGACTTAACTTCTTGAGATGAAATTAATGGATATCTTTCTTACTGGACTTCTTGAGATGAAATTAATGGATATCTTTCTTACTAGCCTCTATGGAGTGCCTTGTCGCCAACTCAGAGAAGAGAAAAAGAAGTGAGAATTCCACAAGGTTCAAAGATGAGTAACTCATGCCAATCAATCTTTGTTTGGACTCTATCTTGGAAAATGTTATATGAGTACCCTTGGGAGAGAGGTGTGAATCACCCCTTAATTAGCTCTACTTAGATGGCCTAACACATGAGTGCCATGTGACACCCATGTGTGAAGCCATGTGGAGGGGCTCACTTGATTATGGTAAGAGAGAGAGTTTTAGGATGGATAGTGCATGGCTGGGGGGTTAATCGACATATGCTTCTCCGTGTGTTTCCTTTGAATCTTTAATTGGTGACAAGTTCACCTCTTGCATCGTTTTTCGTGTGGTGGAGCTCCAAAAGTAGAGGGCACATCGGAGCACTATGAGAGTTGATATCAGAGCAAACTTTCTAGATGATATTCTGATCTATAGTTGATCAGAACAGGAACACTTGGAACACTTGAGAAAATTATTCCAAGTGTTGAGGGAAAATTCACTCTTTGCTAATGAGTCAAAGTGTGAATTCTTCAAAATAGAGGTTAGATACCTTGGGCATATAGTCTCCCAAAACATAATCTAGATGGATCGTGAAAAAGCATGGGCTCTTATGGAATGGCCACATTCGAGGAACCTGGAAGAGTTAGAGATCTTTCTAGGTTTATCACTACTCTATCGAATATCTCTTTAATGGGTGAACCTTCCTATAGTACTCCAAGTTCCTAAGAGTGTGCTTGGACTACTCATCACCGTAGGTCCTGACACTAGATCTCATGTTTTTTATTTTTTGCAAGAACATGTATATGACTTAACTTGTTTAGATGAAATTAATGGATATCTTTCTTACTGGCCTCTATGGAGTGCCTTGTAGCCAGCTCAGAGAAGAGAAAAAGAAATGAGAATTCCACAAGGTTTAAAGAGAAGTAAATCATGTCAATCCAAGCTTTGTTTGGACTCTATCTTGGAAGAAGATTGAACAATATCTATGACTTTGTGTTGCTTTGTTCATGAGGAACTTTGTTGAGGTTATCACCGAGGAAGAGATGCACACCTTATATGGAGTGGTGCGAATCTCCATGCATCTAAAATACTGGGAGCAAGCAATAGAATGAGTGCGAGAAAGACAAAAAGTTGGGTGTAAAAGGCCATCTTAAAAAATTGGGTGTATGGATGGCTCATCCTACGAATGCAACTTCTAAGTGACAAAGTGGATATGGGGAGAACGCTTCTTACTTGATTGAGAATCTTGTTAGAAAGATCAATAACAACCTTGGAATGTTTTGGCTCTCTCTCTTTGGAACATTTTTGGGCTTTCATTTTCTTTTGAGGTGATGACACATTTCATCTAGCTCTCACGAGAGATTTGACTCATGCCATCAAGGTCTTGCGTGCTAATGTGGGGCCTTTGATGTGATTCTATACTTCCTCTTTGCACTAGATGAGAGACTTTCATGTCTCAATTGAGAGGCCTCCAAAGCCACATTCTAGAATTTGATCGATCCAATTTGATGAAGTTACCATGTGTGCATGAATATTTGCAATACATTCTTTTCCCACTAGAATAACCACACCACTTTCCTTACCCAAAATCCCTTCCCCATGGGAAACTATCCACATTTCCCCCGGATTGTTTGGGATGTTTCTTGAGTAACAAAAGCTCCTCGTTCACTTGTGAGGTAGTGTTTGTTGATTGATCATATACAATTCTTCGAAGTACTAATAGAGTGAGTTCATAGCATTTTCTTGCACACATGATATTCTTGTGAGGTGTTCTAATAGTTAGAAGCATAATTTGAGCTCTAAAAGGTTCAGGTTAGGCAAATCCATTTTGAATTCGATTCCAAAAGCAATAACAACATGGAACTTGTGCATGAATTCTCATACCTCTATAAGGATTGGAGATACCTTTGCACATGGTGATTGAGCTCACAATTGCAAGTTTTCCAACATCTTCCAACCACAAGTTTGTTCTACCTCTTACTTTTACCATCATCATCAAGAGGCCCACTGCAACCATCTACACCTGCTAACGTCGTCTCTCAATCACGTGGTTGTCCTCTCAGCAATCCATGCACCCACCATCTTACATAAAGGGAATCCTCTCTCTTAAATGAAGTCTTTTTTTTTTTCTCTTGACCAATATTGAGATTAAAGATTAGCGAATTCTCTTGTAAAAATTATATTTTAAATTGCAACTGTACAAGGAAGGGCATAGTATCCATGGGACCTCCCTTATCCCACAAGAATAGGGGTTTACATAGCTAGGTTAAACTGTGATCACAACTATCGTGAGGCAGAATAGGCGGTGGCATATCCGCCACATGATACATCATTCCAATATCATACATATCCCTCACATACTGCCGATGGGGGTTGAATCCTTGCCCCCACTTCAAGAGACGGAGGGCCCAACCATCCGGACAGCGGCCTCAGACAGGAGCTCAAAAAATTTGATAAGTGAAAGTAATTCATGAGTTATCTTCAGAAAACGGTCTTCAGTACTCTCATCAACTTTGCCGGAGTGAAGATCATCCGTAGATTTAAGTTTACAACACAATGTATTGATTTTTTTACGTACGCTGAGGGACGTTCGCAGTCGCCATAGGGAATAGATCCTTGGCCCCGAAGTTCGAACCCAAGAGGAGAAATGCCCAACCTCCTAGCCTAGCGCACGCGGACAGAGTCGCTCAGAACTCAAATCTCTACATTAACTCTGAAAATATTTATTTGAATGATCGAGCGTACGGCGTGCGTGAAGCACTCGCCACCCTCTGACATTTCATGCACAAAGCGATTAATGGCCTACAAGTCACGAACCTCCTCAAGCTCAGAGTGCTGGTGGGCACCTCAGCTGTCTGCTAAGGGGCTCATGGTGCCCATGGCGAGAAATGGGAAGAGTGGAGAGAGAGAGAGAGCCCATCTGAAGTAAAATTAGTCCATTAGGGTAACAATGAAACAAAAGCAACGATTGCGCAGAAGATCAGAAGATGAAACGGTCCGGGTAATGGGACGAATCACTTCTTGAATATGCAGCTCAAGTAATCTGGGAGCTTCGTGCTCAGTCTCAGAAGCCGTTGCTACATCAATGACGAGGTGGGTCCTTCGGCCCACTTAGTAGCTATCAAACACAAGAGCTCTTATCAGGTGCTTTCGTTTCATCTCGTTTGATTTTCACTCTCGTCGCGTTTGATTTTCAGTTTCGTTGATAAAATTTCTGTTGTGTCGGGTGCCTTGGGTAGCAGAAAAATGCACACAGAGGCTATGAAGACGTCGCAGATTCTCAGGCCCTCCTGTGCATGAGGCCATTGATGAATCGATAAATGCTAAGATTGATGTTGATGTCAGACCAACTAATAATGAGAAACTCAGAATGAGAGTGTAGAAATACATGTTTATAGACATTACAAGTAATACGTTTACTTAGATTCCTTTGTTTAATAGATGGGAAAGTGTGAAAAACGCTTCTTCAGAATGTAATACGTCTGAAAGCGTGGAAAACCTTATCACTTACATTGAAATCTTGGCGAATGCTCAGTAAAACTGCACATCCACATATCCCATCTTTCAACTTGTCCGTCCTCTTCTCGTATACAATGCCGGTGCTCTTATGAAGAGAATATAATAATGATAACTGCAAATTCGCGTTTATGTATATGGCTGAGGTCCAATAAGTTTGTACACTCACATATCCCATATTTTAGTTGTCCGAGTTCTTCCTTGTTATAATGCCTGTGCTATACTGAAGAGAGCACTCTGATAATGATGATACCATGTCTGCATTAAGGTATATGGCGAAAGCCTAATGGAACTTCTCGTCTACATACCCCAGTGTCGAGTTGTCCATTCTCTTCTGGCTGCAATTCTTGCCTCATTATGGTGATCACCTGATAACTATGATAGCATGGTTGCCCTAACATATATGCTACTCGCTTTATTGAAGGCTCTTTAGTACTTCCGTAATTCTATGTTTCTGACCTCTGCAAATACCTTTCTGTTGAAACAGTATTTACAAAATAGTGGACTTACATTATGTCACACACATGGGGTCACACATTGTGTCACACACATGGGGCATTTTGGTTGATTTTATGTAAATCAAATAGAAAAAAAGAGCTTTCACTGGCTTAATGTCCTCATTTCAAGTGACAATATACATGGACGTGTACATTTACTTAACAAAATTTTACATTTTATTGGAGACCTTAGTCATCTATTTTGGATATCCTCTTATAAATTCTGACTTGGGAAACAGTCTCTCTTTGAAACATTAAGAGGACAAATGCAACATGGTTATGTGCATGTTTTTATGGAGTCTATATTGATACAAAAATCAGCTGAAGTTTTCTAACATAATAGTGCATGCATCAGAAGAGCATCAAAGAACGAAGTAAACACAAATTTTTGAGTCTATTTTGTGTGTGGAGAAGGATATCGACATAAAATATAACCTCAATACTGAGGAATTATGAATGCTTTGTGGGCATATATATATGTTTCCCTTTGCTTGTATATGTAAAATGGAGATACTATATGGATGGATAGAGAGACATGTTGCATGAATTAGAAGAGCACTTAAGGATAGGTAAAACATCATTTTTCTCTCAAGTTTATTGCCCATCAAGAAAGAGACTGGTATTATAAAGAACCTGAATAGTTTGTCCTAGCTTTTTTTATGGGGGTAAACTGTTGAGTAACTTGTAGTAAGATCTTATAGATTATCTACTGTATCCTAGTTTGTAGAAAGAAAAAGAAGAGACTACATAGAGATGGAGAATTATGGAGGTAGAGATAGATAGATAGATAGATAGAGTATACTAATTTCTTTGAAAGACCAAAACAGCATAGGAAGGAAAAGGATTTAGAGTGTGGTGCATTTTTGTAATATTTGGTGAAAAGGAGGGAATCAAGTATTAAGTAAAACTGCATTGAGATAATAATAAAGTATGGCTGCCTATAACTTTGGGAAAAGTTTTAGGTGATCAACATCTAATGGAGAGAAAGTATTGTAGGATTTCGATGGCAAAGGGTAATCTAGATGAATAATTAAACGAAGCAATTATGGAACTAAAGAATTTAAATTAAGTAAACACTCTATGAAGCCAAAGATTGTGCGATATGATGGATTTCATATGGTTCCTTGCCAGAATGAAAAGTGAGTGAGGGGGCAAGTGAAATTGCCTAGGACACAATAGTAAAACATCATGCTTACAACTATGAGAAAGGTTGTAGGCATTCAAAATCTAGTTGAAATAGGTATGTGTAGGATGTTAGATGTAAAAAGTTGGTGTAGTTTTGAGGACTAGTAAATAAAAAGCAATCATGCCATTAAATGTCATGTGCTTATACACGTCTCCATTTGTATTATTTTTTGATGAAATGTTATCAAATTAATAATAATAAAAAAAAAGATTCCCTTTGTTTCTATTTAGAGATGGATTTTTCTCCCTGTCATTATAAAGTTTGACTCTATTTGGCATTGGAGGAACTTGAGTCTCATGTCACATGAGACTTGACGATCAAGTACAAAAAGATACTTTGAATTTGAAAGCACATACATGGAAACATGGTTGGAAGAGATTTAATTGGGATTTAAAGTCACATTTTCTAATGATTCTAGGTATATTTTCTATGTGATTACCATCTACCACATGTTATCACTACATAGTCTACATACTACCATTGAGAAGATGTTATGTCCCCAAAATTTAAGGACATTTGGATGGGTGCATGTATTTTAAAAGTGTTGGCCAAATATGAACTTACTGCCCAGTGAACTCGGCCACCTCCTCATTTGCACCTATAAATGGGACCCATGGACTCATTTGTGAGACATTCCTCACGTGAGGCACTTTGACTCTTGGCCCTTTTACAAAGCCTTATCACTTGTAGTGGTGGGGGGCTGGTGGTATGGGACACCATTCCCTTGGAATTGGAAGCTTCCTTGGCTGCAGGCTCCCAAGCTCGGGGGTGAGCCCATATTGACTCTATGGCTGTGAGGTGAGTCTCATGTTTCCCTTTCTATTGTTTGTGAATATGGTTTGTGTCTTGTCTTTTCCCTTAGGGAGGATATAACATTGGTATTAGAGAAGTTGTCTTCTCATATTGGAAAACATAAGACATACACAAAACCATTAGAGCTCATGGAACCGTGATGGCTGAGCTTGACATGCTTCTCACCCTCTTGCATGTGGTGGTGTGAGATCCTTCTAGTAGGAGGAAGGAGCAAGGGGAGCACATGCAAGCCGATGGTTGGAAAACACAAGTAAGTGCCTCTCATTTTGTGTTTTCCATGTAGGTAAGTGGCTGGATGATGGGTAATCTCCAACCATAGCCTTGCTTGGAGCCATGGCTGCTTCCTTTCCTCTATTACAAAGAAGGGAAGGAAGCAACATGGGCTGCCCTTGTGTGTGGTTGGGTGGAGAAAGGGGGGGTTGCATGGGAGAAGTGACCTCGAAGGGAGAGAGGCAAGAAAGAAACACATATAAAATATCTTCTTGTTGGATGCCCTTCAACTTTGATGGGCAAAGAAAATTTGATGACCGTTGCTTCTTTTTTCCATGACACATGCCTAGAGGGTAGCCCATCACGAGCCACCTATAAGATACGTTTGTCGGCACGATGAGATCACGCGTATTGAGAAAAGGAAGGGGCTGGATGGGAAAAGATGAAAGAAATGGGATGGAACTTGTAGGGAGGTATGGACACACACTATATCTATTGGTTGCCCCCTCTTCGCACCCCAGCCCAACCTAAAATTTTTCAATAGTAGCACCTCCATGTGAGTGCATAGTTGCACATGGTTGTGATTCATCCATAGGTTGATGGAAAGGACGCCACTGTCTTCCTTTGGTAGCAAGGCATCCTTAAGGAAGTTGTATTAGATGGGCAATGGCTTTTTCTACCTTCTGCATGCAATTACTTGGGTTGCAAGGCAATTGCTTGGGGCCTAGGGTTACTATTTGGGCAGCAAGGAAAATTTCATTTGGGGTCTGCAACATGGGCACAAGGTGGAGATTGTGAGTCACTTAGATGCATTCTCATATTTCTATCATCTTGCATGTAGAGCCATTGAGGAGAGACGCGTTGAGATGATGGTTGATCCACTGTAGTCATCCGGGCAGCCTTGATGCCATCTCCACCTATGTACCACATACTACACCCACACATGGGCACTAGGTGGAGATTGTCAATCACTTAGATGCATTCTCATATCTGTATTACCCTCTTGCATGTAGGCTACCATAGGGATAGCTCTCCATTTATCTTCCTCATGATTTCGCCACACATGTACATTATGGAGATTTTCCTTGTGTTAACATCAATTTTTATTTTTATTTTCAACACACTTTGTCGTTTCGATTGATCGGAGACATAACTTATGTACATCGATTTTGTCTCATGGGTCGAGTTTTGCTTCTAAAAGATGTAATCTTTCTTTTGTTCTATCTTTCTCACATCACTCTCCACTATTGTGAGCAGTGTGGCTTCTTCAACACAATTGTGTCTCCATATTTCCATGCCAACACGTTTTTCTTCTAGAGCTTGTGTTTGATTGATCCCTTATGTAGTTGCTGATAATCATAGTGCTAATTCTAATTGTTCTTTGCATGGAGCATAGCATACCCTTAAGGCTCAGACATAAACAAGTATGCCTCCCTGATTTTCTCTCCTATATGCTTAAAAAAAAAGAATGGAGGTTTGGCAAGTGCCTACTCCCATGAGCTTTAACTTTGAAAGAGCATGTGAATAGGGATAGTACCCACGGGACCCCGCGTATCCCACAAAACAGGGTTTAGACAAGGTTACAACCAGTACAACAAGTTTGTAACTGGTCAAAGCCATTACATGTCAAGCCCGGGGGTTGAACACGAGACCTTTCCCTCAAGAGACTAGTGCTTAACCAACCCACCTACGAGCACTTCATCGTAAATGTGTGTGTGTGTGTGTGTGTGTGTGAGAGAGAGAGAGAGAGAGAGAGAGAGAGAGAGAGAGAGAGAGAGAGAGAGAGAGAGAGAGAGAGAGAGAGAGAGAGAGAGAGAGAGAGAGATTAACGTCTTTCAAAGGCCAAACTTGGCCTATGAGACAAAACCATGTACAATTGTAGTAACTCCTGTGTAGAAATAAAATGGAATAGTACTCGCTACACAAAACTGTGTAGGGTGAAAAAGGCTCGAAATAACCACAAGATAGTGTATCAGGTGATGGAGAGGTAGTGGGGATAATGTAGTGGAGCGTGGGGAGATGTGGCTCTTGCTCTGCAGATAATGGCCACCTAATACATGGGGGCCCCATGACAGGAGTGAATATGTATATCCTAACTACAGATAATGGATGGTGGTGGGTAGAGTATGCGGTACATCGGCGACGGTCTGAGTGCCTCCTTAAGGAAGGCTACCCATGTGGTGGTGCGCTTGTGCTCCATCATGTGGTCATTGGCTATCCTGATGCATGAGATATCCTCCTAGTATAGTCGTGGTCATTTGTATTCAGCCCTATGTGGTCCACATCGCACTCTCTGGGCTGTTGCCTACTGGAGAGTGAGCCCTATGCCTCTAGAAGGAAGGCCCCTCTAATGTAGCCCATCTCGTTGAAAGAACTAAGTAATGGTCTGTTGGGTACTCACCCGTGTCTGATGCGGGGGTTGTATCGACTTCCCTCGTCTCTCATATGTTGCCGTGAGGAAACCTCCCAACCTATGTTGGTCTCTCGTGGTCATGCAGAACTATAGTGGCTCCTCTATGTGGAACTTTGCTCATAGATCTGAGTATGCTCGACATCTGGTAACAAAGTGCTCCTCAGTCTCTATCTATGTATGGCATACTGGGCACCACCTCTCCTCTCTAGGGACTCCCTTGGTCCGACCACTCTCGATCTCGAGCCGATGTGATGAAACTTGAAGCTTCCCAATGATGACTCAAAGGTGGTGTGGTAGGTATGTTTGCCTCTACCTAGAGGGAGGGAGGGAGGGAGGGAGAGAGGGAGGGAGAGAGGGAGAGAGGAAGAGAGAGAGAGGGGGGGGGGGAGAGAGAGAGAGAGAGAGAGAGAGAGAGAGAGAGAGAGAGAGAGAGAGAGAGAGAGAGAGAGAGAGAGAGAGAGAGAGAGAGAGAGAGAGAGAGAGAGAGAGAGAGAGAGAGAGAGAGAGAGAGAGAGAGAGAGAGAGAGAGAGAGAGAGAGAGAGAGAGAGAGAGAGAGAGAGAGAGAGAGAGAGAGAGAGAGAGAGAGAGAGAGAGAGAGAGAGAGAGAGAGAGAGAGAGAGAGAGAGAGAGAGAGAGAGAGAGAGAGGTATATTAACGTCTTCCAAAGGCCAAACTTGGCCTATGAGACAAAAACATATACAACTGTGGTAATCTCTATGTAGCACTGGAAAGGGAAAAAAATACTCGCCACATAAAACTGTGTAGGCGGAAAACAGCAAAGGATGGTTGTACCTGTAATGAGGAGGTAGTGGAAATAAAAATAATGGTGCTTGGAGAGAGAGAGAGAGAGAGAGAGAGAGAGAGAGAGAGAGAGAGAGAGAGAGAGAGAGAGAGAGAGAGAGAGAGAGAGAGAGAGAGAGAGAGAGAGAGAGAGAGAGAGAGAGAGAGAGAGAGAGAGAGAGAGAGAGAGAGAGAGAGAGAGAGAGAGAGAGAGAGAGAGAGAGAGAGAGAGAGAGAGAGAGAGAGAGAGAGCCATGATCTTAGAATGTATATTTCCACACTTACAAATGGCTCATTGGTGGATGCTTGTAGAATCTCTAAAGAATGGGTTGTTACAGTATTTGGCACTACATTGATTGATAGATGCCTTGTTGTTGATGTATCGGAGACTGATCTGAAACATGTTAGTGCACAGTGAAACCTTTGATGGACATCTTTCAATACGACATCAATAAATCAAAGTCCCAAATCTATCTCTTTTGAGATTTTTGCATTTCTTCATAGAGAAATTGCTTTCTATACATGTTGTACATATAATTTATCACAGCTTCCACATGGTGCTTCTCTTCCTTTAATGAGTATTGATCACTCTCTAAATACAAGACATTATCCCACCATTGTTGACATAGACATTTTTGCTCAAAAGCATGGGTGGTTAGAATGCTTTGAAACAACTCAACACACTTTACAACATGAATACAAATCAAAAGCATCATGACAAGGAAATGAAATAAAACATGAATCAAGCCATGAAGTTAGAGTTTTGGCAAATCTCCTTTCATGTGGGATATGGAAAAAAAGCATGAGAGCGGGAGTAAATGTTGGAGTTAGACGTCTGCGGAAGCACACGAACAACACAAGGAAGAAGAAGAAGCTTGGAGCACAAACACACAATACTGAATGTATTACTAGAGAATGTACAAAGATATATAGCCCATTAGGGCAATAGGCATGCATATATACAAGCCGGGGGGAAAAAACCTCCTAAAGAGGGAAAAAAGTGCCCCGACGGTCCTAGTGTGTTCACACACATCACTACCTAAATATATCAACAAATCCCCCCTGGGAGTGATGCGGTGAACAAGGAGCTTGCACTCATGTATAAGGAAGTGCCAAGCTATGTGGAAATCACTCCACAAAAGGAAGTAAGCCCAAAGCTTTGCGGAAAGCTTCAAACTTCTCCCTAGGCAGAGCCTTTGTGAAAAGGTCTGCAATGTTCTCCTACGTGGGCACATATGCCAAGCTGATCTCCCCAGCAGAGAACCTCTCCCTGACATAGTGATAATGCACCTCAATGTGCTTAGTGCGAGCATGGAACACAGGGTTCCTCACAACTGGCAATGCGCTCTGACTGTCAGTGAAGATGATGGTGGCAGAAGACTGGCCAACACCCAAATCAGCCATAAGGCGTCTGAGCCACACACACTCAACAGTCGTTGTGAAAGCTTCCCTATACTCGGCCTCACAACTGGAAGTGGCCACAGTAGGCTGCATCTTGCTCAACCAAGATATACATGAGCTACCAAGCATGAAGCAAAAACCACTCGTGGACACACGAGTGTCATAGCAACCAGCCCAATCTGAGTCAGAAAGAGCATGCAAATCTGGCGGTAGTGATCCCCCCTTGGGATAAAACAACCCAAGTAGCCGAGTACCACTCAAGTAGCGAAAGATGCGCTTAACCGCTTTCCAATGCATGACTCCTTGGCAATGCATAAACCTTCTCATCTGTGAGACAACAAACTGAATATCTGGCCGAGTAATGCATAAGTAAATCAAGCATCCAACAACCTGTTGATAGAGAACAGCATCAAATGCATCTCCAGCATCATGAAGACTCAATCGTAAACCTTTCTCCATAGGAGTAGCAATAGGCTTACAGTCTTCAAGGCCAAAACGCTTCAATAATGTGTCAATATATTTCATTTGACACAAAGCCATTCCACCATCAACTTGCATAAACTGAATGCCCAAATAGTGATGCAAATGCCCCAAATTAGACATCTCAAATGAGGCATGTAAATCCGCCTTGAAATTAGCAATATGCTTCTCAATAGGACCAGTGAGTAGCATGTCATCAACATAGACAACAATAATCAGAAGCACATCATTAGCACGTTTAACATATAAGGTGCTTTCAGTTGGACTGTTCTCAAAACCATGTGCAACCAGATAGGCATGTATCTTCTCATACCAAGCACGTGGTGCTTGCTTTAAACCATATAATGCCTTGTTTAACTTGCACACCTGGTTTTCATGCCCTTTCTGCATAAAGCCGCGGGGCTGAAAATCATACACTTCTTCATGCAAGTCACCATTCAGAAATGCTGTTTTAATGTCCAACTGATGTACATTCCAACCATGATGGGCTGCAAGTGCACAAATGCTCCGAACAGTAGTCATACGGCATGTAGGTGCAAAGGTCTCATCAAAATCAATGCCTCTTTCCTGCGCATAACCCTTTGCAACAAGCCTAGCCTTATACCTGTCAACTTTACCATCAGGTTTACGCTTGAGCTTGTATACCCACTGAGTGCCAATGGCCTTCTTGCCAGGAGGCAAGTCACATAAAGACCATGTACCATTCTTCATTATAGCATCATATTCAGATTGCATAGCGGCCATCCAATTTTCTGAATTCTTTGCTTCATCAAAATAAACAGGTTCATTCTCATCACAGAGACTAGATGCAGCCATAGCATAGAAATCTGATGCAAAGGAGGCCCTATGAGAGCCTAAACGAGTACGATATGACAAAGGTGCATCTAATTTGCTGTCACGCAAAGTCTGCACCAGCCATTTTGGCATAGTTTTTACCTGCTCAATATCAGCTCTCTCATCAAGAAGTGCATCATGTAAATCTGCATCAGAAATAGAATTATCTGCATCATCATATGAAACCTGCAAAGGCTGAAAAGTTGCCTCATTAGGACCAGCACTAGACTGTCCACCTGTAAAAAGAGGCATCAAAGTATCATACATGTCTTTGGAGCTAACAAATGTCTCCTTAGTACATGAAAGCAATGGCTGAATAGCATCTTCCACGAAGACAACATCACGGCTAACGAGAATGCGTTTAGTCTGTGGATGATACAGACGATAGCCTTTACTTTCAGAACTGTACCCTACAAAAATACATTTTACTGCCTTATCATCCAATTTTCTGCGATGTTGTTCAGGCACTAATGCATATGCCAAACAACCAAAAACATATAGATGAGCAACAGATGGCTTGCGGTCATGCCAAGCCTCATATGGAGTGATAGACTGCAGTGCTTTAGTGGGACACCTGTTCAGTACATATGGTGCACACATGACAGCCTCAAGCCACAAACTGTGGTAAAGCTTGACTCTTGACCATGCACCTCGCCATCTCCATGAGTGACCTGTTCTTTCGTTCAGCAACTCCATTCTGTTGAGGTGTATACGGCACTTTACACTGGTCTTTTATCCCACGTTCAACTAGAAATGCATTAAAATTAGAAGACATATATTCCCCACCTCGATCAGAACGGAGGGTGCCCATTTTACATGCTGACAGATTTTCAGCCAAAACCAAAAACTGTTTAAAGTACATGAACACTTCGGACTTTGCTTCACAGACATCACTATGTACAAGCTGCAATTTCTGCGTAGCCCGAATTGAACCATCTTTTGGAAAGGAGGAACACTGCATTTTGCCCAAAATACAGCCTTCACATACATGTTTTCCAGGTGCCTCAAGCTTGGGCAAAGAAGACACCATATCAGATTTCTGCAGGCGTAGCAAACTAACAAAATTCAGATGACCAAAGCGTGCATGCCAAAGCTGTGCATCAGACATAGCCTGAGAATCATAAACTGCACATGCCGAATCATTCACAGATCTTTCATAGTCTATGAGCTTATACAGCCAACGACATAAAATGCCAGAAGCAATAATCACATTGCCAGTTTATAGATCATGAACTGTACACCTGTCATCAACGAATTTCACAACCAAGCCAATCTTGGCTAATGCAGAAACTGATAATAGATTCTTCTTGATCCTTGGCACAAATAAAGCATCTGACAAGGTGAAAGAACTACCATCAACAGTAGTCAGAATGATCTTACCAACTCCCATAACAGGGTAAGGAGTTGTTTGCGCATTTGACAGTATTCCTTGTAGGGGCAGGCTCGAGTGAAGAGAAGAAACTGCGCTGCGAGGTAATATGTTTGGTCGTCCCACTGTCAAAGTACCAAACATCTAAGTCCACTGCAGACATGCACTGCTCATGAGAAGATGGGTCAAAACTGCAAACAGTAGTAAACGCCCATTCTTCTTCCTGCACAAGATTAGAAGACTCTGTTTTTGGTGTAGAGGCTTTGCAACAACCATTCCAGCTTCCTTTTCCTTTGCCTCTTTTGCAGCCAGTTTTGGACAGTTCTTTATGATATGATCATTCCCTTTACAGTACTTGCAAAACAATTTCTGCTTTTCTGATTTCTTCTCATCTTTATCCTGGTTCTTTGAATGTGCAGCATTTGCAGATTTCTGCTTACTAGTAGAAGAGCTTCATTTTCCTTTGCCCTTCTGACTAGCCAGGAAAGCTTTTCTGCAACACGCATAATGGACCTGTTCTGCCTGGACTGATCTTCCTTCAACAGAAGAGAGACTAACTCCTCAAATGATAAGGCATTCGGATTGCCTTTCATCATCAATCGAAGAGTAGAAGCAAAACTCTGATATGAATCAGGAAGACCATTCAGAACGGTCTGCACAAGTGAGCTATCTGGTATAACCTCATCAGCAGAAATCAACTGTTCCTTCAAATCTTTGATCTTCTTTAGGAAATTGTCCATAGAATCACCTTCATTCATGTGCTCACTCTCCAACTGTTTTCGGAGGTAAGCAACACGAGCCTCATTCCTAGCTTGGTACAATGTGGTAAGTGTATCCCAAGCATCCCTAGCTCTTCTGCAAGAGCGAATATGAGGAATAATGGCACGTTTGGCAGACAAAGCTATCAATGCATGTGCCTGGGCATCTTTGCCATCCCAACGAATCTGCTCTGCAGTAGGTGCAACAGAAACAGCAGCACGAACAGGAATCTGCGGAATATCATGTTCGACACCATCTTCCTCAGCTCCAGCACCTGTATTTGTAGTACCTCTCGTTACTGGTGTAACAAGACGTCTTTCAACACCCTGCACAATGTTCCATAATCCTTCTGACTAGCCAAGAAAGCTTGATCTGCAACACGCATAATGGACCTGTTCTGCCTCGACTGATCTTCCTGCAACAGAAGAGAGACTAACTCCTGAGATGATAAGGCATTCAGATTGCCTTTCAACATCAACCGAAGAGTAGAAGCAAAACTCTGATATGAATCAGGAAGACAATTCAGAACGGTCTGCACAAGTGAGCTATCTGGTATAACCTCATGAGCAAAAATCAACTGTTCCTTCAAATCTTTGATCTTCTTTAGGAAATTGTCCATAGAATCACCTTCATTCATGTGCTCACTCTCTAACTGTTTTCGGAGGTAAGCAACACGAGCCTCATTCCTAGCTTGGTACAATGTGGTAAGTGTATCCCAAGCATCCCTAGCTCTTCTACAAGAGCGAATATGAGGAATAATGGCACGTTTGACAGACAAAGCTATCAATGCATGCGCCTGGGCATCTCTTCCATCCCAACGAATTTGCTCTGCAGTAGGTGCAATAGAAACAACAACACGAACAGGAATCTGCGGAATATCATGTTCGACACCTTCTTCATCAGCTCCAACACCTGTATTTGTAGTACCTGTCATTACAGGTGTAACAAGACATCTTTCAACACCCTGCATAATGTTCCACAATCCTTTTGCAACCAAAACATGTCGTATCATATAAGCCCATAATGGGTAGTTGGTACCATCCAAATTATCCTCAATAGCCAACGTACGTAATACATCACTGCTTTCAGCCATGGCCGGTGACTAAAATACCTTGATGCAGAACATTGACTTTAGCAGACTTTATCTCAAAAAGTTGACTAAAATTGACTAAAATACCTTTATCTCAAAAAGTTGTACAGAACTGCCCAGACGAGTTCTGCTAGACTTGTAGCAGACTTCGAGACGCTTAAACTGGCGAACAGAAACTGGTATATACCTTTGGCACGAAAAGATGAAGTAGCCTGCACAAGCGCTGCAATAGTGCTTTCGGAGGCCGAAACTAGCTCAGATCGCGATTTCGGCACCACAAAACGAAGCTGTTTTGATCTCGGAAACACGTTGAGTATGCTCACCAAAATTCGTGCGATTCTGAGACTGCAAACGGAGGAGTGTCGACGGCACCCTAGATGAATCGACGACCTGCTCTGATACCAATTGTTGGAGTTAGACGTCTGCGGAAGCACGCGAACAACACAAGGAAGAAGAAGAAGCTTGGAGCACAAACACACAATATTGAATGTATTACTAGAGGATGTACAAATATAGCCCATTAGGGCAATAGGCGTATATACAAGCCGAGGGAAAAAAACCTCCTAAAGAGGGAAAAAAGTGCCCCGGCGGTCCTAGTGTGTTCACACACATCATTACCTAAATATATCAACAGTAAAAAGGATGGAAGGTTTGAGCATGGATATCCCAACACCCTATCCGTGTGATGATCCTTTTGTTGCATGAGTAAGATAGGAACATACGGGATGATCGAGTCCATTGGTTTTTTTAATTTTAAGGTCCAAGGACATGCAACATCCCTAGGTTAATGCATGGACATATGGCATGCACATAGTGTAAGATTCATGGACATTGTGACATTCTTGCAATATTTGGTATCCAAGGATATATGGAATACCTTGTACATGAGGTTTTTACATGATGGGGTAGGTATTGCTTCCAAAACAGATGTTTAAAAGATGTGTTCTTTGGATATATTTACATTGAGAGGATTGAATGGATTTTTTAGTGTTGTTTCCTTCACCATTGTGTGCAAAATGTTTGGGCTTACAGTAGACGTTATCTTCAAGATTATTACGTTTTCTTACAAGAGGGGAATTGTTTGAACTTGGATTAAAGAAGAATATGCTTATTGCCTAAAGGAGAATGGTCATTGATTTGAAGGTTTTGCTTTTTATTAGATAATGTAGCATCAACATCACTTAGGAAGGGTTTTGGAAGTAATTCAACCATGGTATCGATATGGACATAAAAGTTTCCTTCTTGCGGTGGACGCATAGTTGTTAGCAACGTTTTAGCAACGTCGAAGGCAACGTGTTGCTAACGCGTTAGCAACATCGCAACGTTTGGGCTTAGACGTTGCTAAAACGTTGCGAACGTGATTTTTTTTTTTTGGTTTTTTGTTAATATTTTGGTAGTCTAGGCATCCTATAGCTAAGATATGATGAAATGCATGCTTTTAAACACGTAAATAAATATACACACATATATATATAATGAACTAAAAGTAGATGTGCAACATGTAGTATGTATACTACACATGCATACATATATTCATACATATTATATATGTAGATGCATACATACATGCATGCATACATACATACATGGTTGCATGCATACATACATACATACATACATACATACATACATACATACATACATACATACATACATACAAGTAGATACATACATACTTGCATATTACATACATACACATGCAAATTTGTAATTATATACATACAAGTATACCTATATAGTATAGTATAGGATAGACATGGACATTATAGTATAGATTATTAAGTCTCGATTAGTGCGGACACAATTCAATATTCACGAGTGATGTTCGTGCTAAGTAGTGAGATCAATTATCATAGAACACTACCCTTGTTTTTGAAGGGCCAAGGCCATGCATGAAACTTTAGTCCAAGCTCTATAATTGCATTAGGAGATCTAGAATATGGGAAATCCAAAATATTTGGCTAGCTCAAGGTGATAAGGCCCATAAAGAAAATCATACATAAATAAATGTCTACACTTTTATAGCTTTTTATATCTTCCTCATTATCCATGTTTTTTTATTTCATTTATCATACATTTTGGACAAAATTTTGAATAGTTTCTTATCCCTCCTAAGGAAAATATAGTTTTGGATTAGAAAAAAAATATGCATGCAAAGCAACGCGTTGCGAATGTAGCAACGTCGTGAAGTTGCGGTTGCGAAGTTGCGAACTGTTCGCAACGCATTGCGATGCAACTATGGGTGGACATGAGTGGTTGTCCATTGATCTATTGGGTTAATCATAGACCGTTGCAAGTAACAGAATGGCTAATCTTGTCCTAATCGCTTCTTTCCTTGATGAGGTTGTGCTCATGTAGATGAAAGTCATTTATGGGGACTAGAGCCCATCTTTTAATAGTGCAACTCCCATAGGAAATTACATAGTTCTCCATCATAATGAATGCAAAAGAGTTTTGTTTCAGCAATTGTTGGGTTAGGGTTTCCTCACTTTTAACTTGAGTGGAGAAGGGAGACTGGTTCTTGCCAATTGCTTCTACTACGAGCCCGTAGTCCTTTTTGGATTATGGCATTCCATTTTTGGGAGTCCATCAGATAACACTTTAATGGGTGGAAGATCCTATAGTACTTTGGGTTATGACATTTCGTTCTTGAGAGTCCATCATATAACAGTTTATTGGGTGGAACAAGTATGCTCCCACTCTTCCCTTGTCCTTATGCGTCGGAGATCCTTGCACTTCATCACAAATGCGAGAGGGAAAAAAAAGAAAGAAAGTGTTTTTACGTCTATTAGGAGGCCAGACTCGGCTTATGAGACAAATCGATGTACATGTGTGTATCTTTTGTCAATTGAAAAAGATAAAAATGCTTAAAAGATAAAAGTCAATCGTATATGAGAGAGAGAGAGAGAGAGAGAGAGAGAGAGAGAGAGAGAGAGAGAGAGAGAGAGAGAGAGAGAGAGAGAGAGAGAGAGAGAGAGAGAGAGAGAGAGAGAGAGAGAGAGAGAGAGAGAGAGAGAGAGAGAGAGAGAGAGAGAGAGAGAGAGAGAGAGAGAGACTCATTCTAATATGAGGGACATCATACATGATTTTAAAATGTATATTTGCATTTGTCTGCACGATGAAAGCACATGTGTACTCAGACAATGAAGGGGTTGGATGGGAAAAGATGAAAGGGTTGATATATTTAGGTAGTGATTTGTGTGAACACTCTAGGACTATCGAGGCACTTTTTTCCCTCTTTAGGTGGTTTTTTTCCCCCGGCTTGTATATACGCCTATTGCCCTAATAGTCTAAGTGTCTTTGTACATTCTAGTGGTAATACATTCAATATTGTGTTTTGTACTCCAAGCTTTTTCTTCTTTCTTGTGCTGTTCGCGTGCTTCCGTAGACGTCTAACTCCAATAATTGATATCAGAGCAGTTCGTCACTTCATCTAGGGAGTCCCTAGATGAAGTTCATCGCTTCATCTAGGGTGTCTAACTCCAATCATTGATATCAGACATCCCTACGGTCATAGTCTCAGAATTGCATGAAATTTGGTACACATACTTAGGATGATTGGGAGATCTGAGCTCGTTTTGGCCTCCGAACGCATTATCGTAGTGCTTGTGCAGGTTATTTCATCTTTTTGTGCCAAAGATATATATCGGTTTCGGTTTGCCAGTATAAGAGTCTCAAAGTCTTCTACAAGTTTAGCAGAACTCGCCAGGGTACCTTTGTTCAACTTTTTCAGATACAGTCATTTTTCTGCATCATGGTATTTTAGTCAGTGGCCATGGCTAAAAGCAGATATGTATTTCGTATGTTGGTTGTTGAGGATAAGTTGGATGGTACCAATTACCCATTGTGGGCTTATATGATGTGACATGTATTGGTTGCAAAAGGATTAGCAGAACACGTTAGGGTACTTTTGTTCAACTTTTTCAGATACAGTCATTTTTTTGCATCACGGTATTTTAGTCAGTGGCCATGGCTAAAAGCAGAGATGTATTTGGTATGTTGGCCGTTGAGAATAAGTTGGATGGTACCAATTACCCATTTTCAGCTTATATGATGCAACATGTATTGGTTGCAAAAGGATTGTGGAACATTTTGCAGGCTATTGAAAAACGTCCTATTACACTTGCAAATACAGGTATTGAAGCTGATGGAGATTGCATTGAAGATGCTGATATTCTTCAGATTCCTGTTCGTGCTTCCGTTTCTCCTGCACCTACTGTAGAGCAAATTCGTTGGGATTGTAGAGATGCTCAGGCACATGCATTGATAGCCCTATC
The DNA here is from genome assembly GCA_020310875.1 of Ceratopteris richardii. Lineage (NCBI taxonomy): Eukaryota > Viridiplantae > Streptophyta > Polypodiopsida > Polypodiales > Pteridaceae > Ceratopteris > Ceratopteris richardii. The sequence goes on along the minus strand of CM035424.1, from coordinate 147,194,711 downwards.
TTTCAAACATGCTATTATTCCTCACATTCGCTCTTGTAGAACAGCTAAGGATGCTTTGGATACACTTACCACATTGTACCAGGCTAGGAATGAGGCTCGTGTTGCTTACCTCTGAAAACAGTTGGAGAGTGAGCATATGAATGAAGATGATTCAATGGACAATTTTCTAACAAAGATCAAAGACTTGAAGGAACAATTGATTTTTGGTGATGAAGTTATACCAGATAGCTCACTTGTGCAGACCGTTTTGAATGATCTTCCTGATTCATATCAGAGTTTTGCTTCTACTCCTCGTTTGATGATGAAAGGCAATCCAAATGCCTTGTCATCTAAGGAGTTAGTTTCTGTTTTGTTGCAAGAAAATCATTCTAGCCAGAACAGTCTATTATGCGTGTTGCAGGTCAAGCTTTCTTGACTAGTCAGAAGGGCAAAGGTAAATGGAGCTTATCTACTAGTAAGCAAAAATCTGCAAATGTTGCACATTCGAAGAAGGGAGACAAAGATGAGAAGAAATTAGAAAAGCAGAAATTGTTTTGCAAATACTGTAAAGCAAATGATCATGTCATTAAGAGCTGTCCAAAACTAACTGCTAAAGAGGTAAAGAAAAAGGAGGCTCGAATGGTTGTTGCAGAGGCCTCTACACCAAAAATAGAATCCGCTAATCTTGTGTAGAATGAAGAATGGGCATTTACTATTGTTTGCAATTTTGATCCATCTTTTCATGAGGAGTGTATGTCTGCAGTAAACTCAGATGTTTGGTATTTTGATAGTGGGGCAACCAAACATATTACCTCACTCGAGCTTCCCCTACAGGGAATAGTGTCACATGTGCCAACAACTTGCTACACGTGCAGAAATCTGAAATGGTGTCCTCTTTGCCCAAACTTGAGGCGTTTTCGGTAAACATGTATGTGAAGGCTATATTTTGGGCAAAATGCAACGTTCCTCCTCCCCAAAAGATGGTTCAGCTCGGGCTACTCAGAAATTGCAGCTTGTTCATAGTGATGTCTGTTGTCCTATGCAGACACCTTCTTTTGGGAACTATCTTTACTTCGTGACTTTCTTTGATGATTTTTCCAGGCATGCATGGGTATATCCATTGAAGGCAAAGTTCGAAGTGTTTATGTGCTTCAAACAATTTCTGGTTTTGGTTGAAAATATGTCAGCATGTAATATGGGCACCCTCCGTTCTGATCGAGGGTGGTAATATATATCTTCTTACTTTAATGCATTTCTGGCTGAACGTGGGATAAAACATCAGTGTACAGTGCCGTATACACCTCAACAGAATGGAGTCGCTGAACGGAAGAAGAGGTCATTCATGGAAATGGCGAGGTATATCACCCAAAGACTAAACACATTTTGGTTAGCCGCGATGCGATTTTTATGGAAGATGCTATTCAGCCTTTACTTTCATGTACGAAGGAGACATCTGTTAGCTCGAAAGACACGTATGATACTTTGCATTGTCTTTTTACAGGTGGAGAGTCTAGTGCCGGTCCTAATGAGGCAACTTCTCAACCATTGCAGCTTTCATGTGATGATGCAGATTATTCTATTTCTGATGCAGATTTACATGATGCACTTGTTGATGAGAGAGCTGATATTGAAGAGGCAAAAACTATGCCAAAATTGTTGGTGCAGACTTTGCGTGACAGCAAATTAGATGCACCTTTGTCATATCGTACTCGTTCAGGCTCTCATAGTGCCTCTTTTGCATCAGATTGCTATGCTATGGCTGCATCTAGTCTCTGTGATGAGAGTGAGGCTGTTTCGTTTGATGAAGCACAAAATTCTGAACATTGGATGGTTGCAAGGCAATCTCAATATGATGCTATCATGAAAAATGGTACCTTGTCTTTATGTGACTTGCTTCTTGGCAAGAAGGCCATTGGCACTAAGTGGGTATACAAGGTGAAGCGTAAACCTAATGGAACAATTGACAGGCATAAGGCTAGGCTTGTTGCAAAGGATTATGCTTAGGAAAGAGGCATTGATTTTGATGAGACCTTTGCTCCTACTTGCTGAGTGACTACTGTTCGTAGCATCTTTGCACTTGCATCTCATCATGGTTGGAATGTACATAAGTTGGACACTAAAACAACATTTTTGAATGGTGGCTTGCACGAAGAAGTGTATGTTTTTCAGCCCCGTGGCTTTGTGCAGAAAGGGCATGAAAAATAGGTGTGCATGTTAAAGAAAGCATTATACGGTTTAAAGCAAGCACCACATGCTTGGTTTTGAGGACAGTCCAACTGAAAGCACCTTATATGTTAAGCGTGCTAATAATGTGCTTCTGATCATTGTTGTGTATGTTGATGACATGTTGCTCATTGGTCTTATGAGAAGCATAAGACTGATTTTAACATTGATTTACATGCCTTATTTGAGATGTCTAATTCGGGGCATTTGCATCATTATTTGGGCATTCAGTTTATGCTGGATGATGGTGGAATAGCTTTGTGTCAAACGAAATATATTGACACATTATTGCAACAGGCCTTGAAGATTGTAAACCTATTGCCACTCCTATGGAGACAGGTTTACGATTGAGTCTTTATGATGTTGGAGATTGATTTGATGCTGTTCTCTATCAACAGGATGTCGAATGCTTGATTTACTTACGCATTACTCTACTAGATATTCAGTTTGCTCTCTCAGAGATGAGCAGGTTTATGCATTGCCCAGGTGTCAAGCATTGGCAGGTGATTAAGTGCATCTTTTTCTACTTGAGTGGTACCCAACTACTTGGGTTGTTTTATCCCAAGGGGGGATCACTACCTCCAGATTTGCATGCAATCTATGCTTTTTTTGACTTTGATTGGGCTGGTTGCTATGACACTTGTGTCGAGTAGTGGCTTTTGCTTCATGCTTGGTAGTTCATGTATATCTTGGTTGAGCAAGAAGCAGCCTACTATGGCCACTTCCAACTGTGAGGCTAAGTATAGGGAAGCTTTCACAGCGACTGTTGAGTGTGTGTGGCTGATATACCTTATGGCTGATTTGGGTGTTGGTCAGACTTCTTCCACCACCATCTTCACTGACAATCACAGCGCATTGGCAGTTGTGAGGAACCCTCTGTTCCATGCTCGCACTAAGCACATTGAGATGCATTATCATTATATCAAGGAGAGGTTCTTTGCTGGAGAGATCGGCTTGGCATATGTGCCCACACAAGAGAACATCGCATACCTTTTCACAAAGGCTCTGCCTAGGGAGAAGTTTGAAGCTTTCCGCAAAGTTTTGGGCTTACTTCCTTTTGTGGATTGATTCCACATAGCTTGGCACTTCCTTATACATGAGTGAAAACTCCTTGTTCACCGCATTACTCCGAGGGGGGATTCGTTGATATATTTAGGTAGTGATGTGTGTGAACACTCTAGGACCGCCGGGGCATTTTTTTCCCTCTTTAGGAGGTCTTTTTCCCCGGCTTGTATATACGCCTATTGCCCTAACGGGCTAAGTATGTTTGTACATTCTAGTGGTAATACATTCAGTATTGTGTGTTGTGTTGCAACCTTCTTCTTCTTCCTTGTGCTCTTCGCATGCTTCCGAAGACGGCTAACTCCAATAGAAAGGAATGGGATGGAGCGTTTAGGCAGGGCCGGAGATCCACTATATCTATTGGTTGTCCCCTCTTTGCACCGTAGCCCAACCTAATTTTTCTCCTAGCAGCACCTCCATGTGAGTGCATAGTTGTGCATGGCTGTAATTCATCCATAGGTTGATGGAAAGGAAGCAACCATTTTCCTTGGGCAGCAATGCATCCTTAGAGCAGTTTGTATTAGATGGGCAATGATTTTTTTTACCTTGTACAAGCAATTACTTGGGTTGCAAGGCAACTACTGGGACTGCAAGGCAATTGCTTGGGTTGCATGGGTAGCAAGCAAGCTTTCATTTGGGGTCTCCAACATGGCATAAATTTGGTGGAACCACCTCATCAAATTGGGTGCATGCATTTTCTCTATACATCCATATGGCTTGTATTAATTGGGTAATGTAGAAAATTAGAAAGTTTTGGAAAATTTATAAATTGATTAAGGATGTAGCTTGAAAGTATTGGAGGCGGGAGGATTTCAATTTAGGAACATATGAATGGGCTTCTCTTGTCTTCATCTTGGCATAGCACACATTCACCAAGATTGCACATAGACAGACTCCATTCTTGCACTTTCAGCCACTCCACCTTTTTCATCATTGAGATATTCCCACAACCCATTAATTCTGAGCCATCAATGTTACCTTGTCTGGTTCAGCCAATGGAAGATATGACGATTTCCATACCTTACGAACACGCATGGGCTAGGTCACGAAAGGGGTCTTCTTCTTGCACACTTCCATAATGTTGGGTTTTATACTTGGATGCATGGATTAGGAGGTGGGGATATTCAGATTTTTGACTCCATTTGATGAGCCATGGCGGTTATTCATGGTCAGGCGGGATCTTTCACCCAAGATTTATGCATACCTATTGTGTGCTCTGGATGAAGGGCATGAGTACACTCACTTTCCTCTTTGATTAGCAAGTGGAAGGGTGATGCCTTGAATGCATATTCACGATGATTCTTAGGATCTTGGACATTGACCCAAATCCTCGAGGATCTATTGGATGCTATAGCCACTTAGATGGAGTGGGCATGGTGGAAGGCGTACTATGAAGTGCTCTGTAGACCCATTGGTTATGATTTCAGGCATGAGGGGGATTTATAATTGTATGGCCTTGACAATCCAAGTAAATACATGGGGAGGATCTTGCCTACCAAGGTCGATTTGCAGCTAGATAGTTGAGGAGACCTATGGCGAGGGTCATGCCTTGCAAGGTCTTGAGCCTTCGTGGAATGGATTTCCACTTGATGACTAGTGGTTGATAGTGGATCAGGGTCATCTTGGTGACCCTATGGATATACAAGAGCCACGTCCACGATCATAGGCTTACTATGGGACAAAAGGAGACAATGTGGTACCTCATGCCACATGGTGTGACCCTACCTCATGCCACATGGTGTGGCCATAAGTCCCATGAGAGATTGGTATCTTATGGACATGGGGAGTATGGTTTGGGGATCTTTTTTGAGATCCAAGGCAATTAATATGGTTTCATGTGGATGAGACTCGTTGGTAGAGGTATGGGTCCTTATAGACATGTTCAATTTTCATACCTGTTTGTGGAAGGTTGGGTTTCTCTCTCGTAGATCATTGTATGTGATCAGGGACATGAGCGTAGGGATTGTGAATGATTATTGAGGTGGTATGACTACCGGCCTCCTTATCCATAGGCATTACATTTTTAAAGGATTTCCACAGGGTGGGTCATAGGCTATATTTTCCATGAGACCACCTAGAGTGGGACCTCTCCACATGTTTCTGTTGTAAATGTTATGTGGAATGCCCTTCTTTGTTATAATGCCTTTGCCATACTGAAGAGCACCTTGATATTGATGATACCATTTGTGTATTAAGGTATATGGAGAAAGCCTACTAAAACTTCATGTCTACATACCCGAGTGTCGAGTTGTCCGTTCTCTTCTTGCGGTTGGCTTCAAGTCTTGCCTTATTATGAGGATCACCTCATAACCATGATAGCATGGTTGTGCTAACATATTTGCTACTAGTTTTATTGAAGACTCTTTAATACTTCCATAATTCAATATTCTTGAGCTCTCCAAATACCTTTCTATTGAAACAATATTTAGAAAATAGGGGAATTACATTATAACATCTTGATTTGATATTCTTTGCATGCTATAGACATCTCAACATTGTCTTTACTCCATATTATGTCACACACATGGGACATTTTTGATGGATTTAAATAAATCAAATAGAAAAAAAGAGCTTCCATTAGGACTTATGTCCTCATTTCAAGTGACCATACACATGGACGTGTACATCTACTTAACAAAAACGTACAATTTATTGGCGACCTTAGTCATCTATTTTGGAAATTCTCTTATAGATTTTGAGTTGGGAAACGGTCTCTCTTTGAAACATTAAGAGGACAAATGCAACATGGTTACTATGAAATCTACATTAATACATAAATCGACTTAAGTTGTCTAACATAATAGTATACAATGAATCTTCACGTTGCTCCATGCTTTTCAAAGGTAGATCACTTTTGAACCCTTAGAGAGAAGAGTATGTCAGACAGGAGTGACAAGAGTCCCATGGGTTATGCTTGTTTCTTTTGCAAACATTGGAAGTAAAATGTTTATATTTCAGCTTAGGTACTTGAATCACACCTTTTTTCTTCCATTTAGAATTGGAGTTTAATTTAAGAAATGTTCTTTGTTGGAAAGCATTATAGTTGATAGAAAGCATTCAATATCTGAATGCAACACCTTGGATTAAAAAAAGAACTCTTTTCGACTTAGAATCTCACATGGTTTTGCATATTTTTGGTCTTGATAAGAAAGTACATAGTAAATACTTAAGTCTTAGTACTCGCACATGGACCATATCTGGTGTTTAAATTTGATGCCCATATTGGGCATCAAAGGATGTCCACTTTTTAAGTTTGGGCATCGTGTGTATATATATATATATATATATATATATATATATATATATATATATATATATATATATATATATATATATATATATATATATGTGTGTGTGTGTGTGTGTGTGTGTGTGTGTGTATGTGTGTGTTTGTTATGCATATACGCTCGATGCAAAAGTTGGCAACATGTAAGACCCTTGCGCAGGGCTCGATCCAAACCTTCTTTTTTTTTTTTAAATTTTATTTTCTAAAAATCGTAAGCAACATTTCTAGAGAGTAAGAAAAGGTTTCACTTTGAAGCTTATCCTTCGTTTTTCATTTAAAATCTTCAAGATTCTCTTCATGACTGAATCACGAGCTTCACACCCACATCTACTTACACATCGACGTGTAAGTAGAGAGCCTGCTAATCGGTGCACTTTCATGTTGGAGGCTGCAATTGCTAATAACCCTATTTCAACTTGCGATGTGTTCTCTAGGCCGCTAGATTTGCAGGTTCGAAGTTCAAACTTTGGATCATGACCTTCATAGCATTTTAAGCATGCGGATATGTAGGATGCAAGGTGTTTTTAAGGATTGAGGACTAGCTTGTAGGTTGCATTGGTCAAAGCTTTCTGTGGTATTGGGAATCTGTGTTTATTTTAAAGATGAATCCAATTGTATCTGTGCTTCATCTATATGAGTTCAAGACCAAGGTATTATTATCTTTGTATTTTCTGCTTAAGTTGGTATGGGTTAAACATGGATTTTTATATAGTAGAGATTTTCAATGTACCTTATTTTGTCTTGGCTTCAATAAATTTGTTGGACAAAGGTGCTAAGTTCAGGTATGTGTCTTTAACATAATTATTCATAAGTTATATAAAAGCATCGCTTCCCTTGTTAGCAAACTATGATTGCTTGTTTTACGGTAGACTCACTGAGAAATTTCTTAAGTATGGTTAGTGGTTTAGAAGTGCCTTTGATATATTGACTTGAGTGAGTAGATCCATGGAAGCCTCCATTTTCTTTGATGCAAAGGAATGTGGTATTGGATATGTATAATTCATAATCATTAAGCACTGTTATGTATTGTTAGATATCTACCTTCATCCATTATCGCATTGGTCTAGTTGCTATAAACATATGGCTACAGTTCATACATTAAGATAGTTATCTACAAATACGTAGAAACTCAGGCTTACATCCAAGTATGAAGCTACTTCTGTGTTGTTCAATAAGGAGTAAAAGCAATGGCTTATTTATGTTGTTCTGTAAACACTTTCCCGCGGTTATCATACTTGGTTTGCATGAGTTAGATTTTTGTTTTGAGCCATTGATTTATGCTCTTCACAGAAATGGGGAGAATATAAGATTTTCTTCTGATAAAAAAATAACTATGTCATATTTTTAGAGTATCAATTTCATACTTACATGCGTTGAATAATGTTGGTTTATGAATGGGTAGATTATTAGGTTCTAATATTCTACTAATAGATATTAGTTAAAGCACTTGTGAGTGCACTAGATGCCATGTTCATGATTCAACTTGCATATATGATACAAAATTATGAGTTTTTTTTTTCATTGCACAATGGTTTAGGCCCTCGCTTCCAAGAGTTACCATGCTTTCTAGTTCCTTTGCCCAATGGATTAATGCAGAATGCTCATTGTCCAAAGTCTATAAACTTCAGCTTCTATTGGCAAATGATTAAAAATTGCAAGCTGTAAATTGATCAAGCACTACCAAGTGAGTGTCATTTGCAAGTTTCCTTATTTTAATAATGCATAATATGCATATTTTATTTACCGTTGGCTAATGATTGAGAACTTCATGAATAATGGATTGCCATATGGATAATGGGTACCTATCAGCTTCGTACATATATGTATGTTTAGTACCCAGTGAGAGAGGTTCCAAGCAAAAGATCATAAAAGCTGATCTCTTTTTCCGAGGTATATATATATATATTTATTTATTTTTTTGAGATAAAGAGAGACTATTCATTGGATGCTATATTGATATGTATTATTCATAAATATATATCATATAGTGAAGGCATATAATTATACATCTAAGCTTCAAGGCAATGTGATTATGTATGATAAGAAGGGCATCCCTCAAAGGTCTTGGTGGGGCACGAGGGTGTAGCTTAGGGTAACCCAAGATCTTGAGACAACTCAAGCTGACGTGTGCACGATGTTATCTTCTCAATGGTGATTTGTATTAGATCACTCATCGTTGGTGTATCTTATGAGTCAGATCTATCATGAGAAATCACTGACATTCTGGTTTCGTTACAATTGATAGGTTGGTGACTTGGACAAGTATCTTTTTCCCATGGAAGCTACAAGTCTTTTGGTTCCATGATAGTTGCATTGTTGGCCCACTTGAACAAGATGATTTTATGTGGTATGTTCGAAGGAGATCTTAGCTTGAAAGATAATATCATACATGTTCCACTAGAAGCCGACTTGACTTGGGATCAAAGGGAGAGGAAGTCTTGGAGGACTTCTTATCTTGACTATCTTATTAGTGGAGGCACATGCTTGAGTCCGTTTTGACTTGGGAGTTAGTTAGGTTGTCGGTGGATTTGCCTTTTGGTTTTAGCCAAGGAAATCGCTTAGGACAACAATTAGAAATAAGGGGGGAAGTGTTATGTCCGCTCAAGGACATTGGATTGGCACCTATAGTTAAATGTGTTTGGCCAAATATGAATTGGCCGCCTAGTGTCAAGCAGGCCACCTCCTCATTTGAGCTTATAAATAGGACCCATGGGCTCATTTGTGAGACATTCCTCGTGTGAGGTACTTGGACCCTCGTCACCCCTACTAGTGGGGGGTTGATGGTATGGGACGCTAATCCCTTGGAGGTGGTTGCCCACTTGGTGCAGGCTCCCAAGCTCGGGGGTGAGCCCATATTGGCTCTGTGGTTGGGAGGTGAGTCTCATGTCTTCCCTTCTATTGTTTGTAAATATGGCTTGTGTCTTGTCTTGTATTGTAGGGAGGATCTAATAGAAGAGGTGCTCTTCATCTCCTGATCATCATATATATAGCTCTAGGGTGGAGGGTGAGAACTCGAGATACCTGGAGTTGGGATGCGTGTGTGTTTAACCACATTTTAAAGACCGTCTTTTATAAAGCTCTAGGGTTTAGGGTGAGAACTCGAGATATCTCAATTTGGGATGTGTGCGTTTAACCACATTTTGGCAAGTGTCTTAGTTCTCCAGGGTGTCAATGGTAAGTCTCCCATGTGTCCCAATCTATTTGAGTTAACTTATGTTAAATTGAGTTGGATCATTTTAGAATGCTCCAGAAGGCTCTTGGAAAAATACATTGCCATGTAACTCATGGATTTGAACCCAAGACCACCTCCTTTGTATCCTTTAGACTTTACCACTAGACTAAGCTCCTAGCTTGCTAATCCTTTGGTGAACTTCCTTGTTGACTGAACTTCTAGGCTACTTCAAGTCATAAGTTTCTTTATAACATTATTTCCCTCTCAAAGAACATATTTCTTCCTCAAAAAAATTCTTGAGCATATTAGTTTAAGAGAATTTTCTCTAGCTCCATGATTTATAGAGCATGGTAATGATCTCTTATTTGATTTGCCTTATCTTTTACTTAAGGATTCCATCCTTCAAACAAACTGAAAGGAGGGGAATCATTGACACACAATATTTATCCTTTGCAAGACCACCTCTACTCCTATACCATTATCCCTTTAACTAAACATTTTTGTACATGATGTAGCTTTCACAAATGTGTAGTTTTCTTTTTAGAATGGAGTAGTGGAATGTGTGGATCCTAAGATATGGTGGTATAGATTTAGGGTGATTCTTTAGGGAGATCTTTTGATAAGGCTTGGCTTTGATTGGTTTAGACTAATTTAGGGATGACTTTTGAGTTTTCTAAAGGCTTAGTTTCAAAATGGTCCTTTACTTATACACCTTCATTAGTTCAGAGTTATCCAAACTACCCAAGATAAAGAACAAACACATGTACATAAGAAAAAACAACAAACAAAAGAAAGAGAGTATACAAAAAATAAGATCAATATATGACATAAAAAATACAAACAAGAAAAGAAAACCAATACAAAATGAGCAACACACTAAAAGTTAATAATCAATATTTAAATTTGGAAAATATAAATTTATTAGAAAATAAAACATGATGAAAAAAATAAAAATAATTTACACAAATATATATAAAGATGCGAAAACAAAAACAAAACAAAAAATGCATCTTCAACTTCTATGTCTGTCCAAAACAAGAACTATCAAAATTAAACTTTATCATGCATAGCTTGCACAAATAGCTATGACATCCTACTCATGTCATCATCGCCCTAGAGTAGGTGCAAACTTTAATAAAGAGCCTTTCTAAATAAAGAGCTCTAACAAAGTCAACGAATTGAGTTTGTATCACTTCTAAAAGTGAAGGGCAAACTCAGCCACAATAAAGTCTTGCACAAAGAACGAACAAATAATAATAAAAATAATAAGCGAATAACACAAAAGACGAAATAACAATAAATAAGTAAACAATAATACTAAACATCAAATAAAGAAATTAAGTAAAAAATAAAATAAGAACAAAAAACTCCGAATATATATGTATAAAGAAATAAAAATAAATAAAAAGAGAAAAAACAAAATTAATGTTATAAAAATTAAAAATTAAACATAAAAAAGAAAACTTTAAAAATATTAAAAAAATTCAAAGTTAAAATTAAATTGAAAAGATAAATAAATAGCTAAAATAATAATAATAATAATAATAATTATCGTAGTAATAATTATAATACTACTACTACTACTACTAATAATAATAATATAATAATAAAAGAACAAAAGACTAAAATAAAACTATAAATAAAGAGTGAAAGAACCCACTAAAAAGAATGAGATCTTTTTATTTATAATCTCTTAAACAAAAGTTTAGCTTCTAAGCTACGACTCATAGACTGCATCTAAATGGTGAATGGTCTTTTCAAATCAGCTTGGCCATTGAAAGTATATGCTATCCTATCATGTCTTCTAGAAATTGGTTGACGTTTTCCTATTAGATTGCTTGATTCATTGTTCAATTGGCTTACTTTGTTCTCCATAGATGACTACAACACTTTCGAGCTTTGACTCACACTATGCCGAAATGGGAGCTTATAGAAGATGTATACTCTAGACAGATAGTTCTATAATCTTTCGATTCTTAGCTTGTAGAAAGCAATAAGTCAAGCTACTTTGGCTAACCAATCCTTTTCTAAGCCTTGGCTTTATTCTTACCTTTTATGGATCAACAAAAGCTACATTCCAAACATCATTGATATATTTTTTCCTTTCACATAGGAAAATATTCTTATAATATTTTCAGATTGCTTTTGGATGCTTAGCCAACTAACAAAAGTTTTTTGGCTCTTCTAAATCCAAGGTCCCCTGAGATTCAAGATATCATCATGATCTCCAACTTAGATTGTGGTCATCAATACCTCTTTGACAAGTATTCCTTTTGAATACTTCTTTGCTTGAATCACTCCAACATATCATTAGATGTTCTTGTCATTTCTAATTATTGTAAGTCTAGTTTTCAATGAGACCTTTTGCTTGTCTTGATTCAAACTCTTAACTTGGTGAAGCTTGAAACTTTTATCATTGGCATATGACTTTGAAATTCGACTACATTCTCCTTTTAGTTTTATTAAAAACTCCTATATACTTTATCCTCCCTTGGGTATAAGCGCATTAATCTTATGGAGATAAATATCTCATATGCATACTCCCAAGGAAGAACATTTCTTCCTTCATTAGAGGATAAATACTTGGCACATTCTATAAATGATGAGTCATTTTGTGCTTGTCCATGAAGAAGTGTGCTTAAAGGGAGTCCGTTTCCATCATCCCATACTAATGTATCTTTTCTCTAATCCACAAAAATACATCCCACAAAGCATGTTTTAACCTACCATTCCTCCTACATCCTCGTAATGCCCTGATTGTTCCTAATGATTCTTTTCTCGTCTCTTAACTTGATGGTGCTAAACCTTGATAGAAAGGATTGAGTTGTTCAATTCTTCTTTGTAGACAAACGAGTTCCTTTGAACTAGACTTAACCTTTTATCATCCAAAGCTCTTGGTCGACCATTTTCTTTGAATACGAGTTCAGTGGCATGATTGCTTTTATCAAATCACAAAGAATTTGTTTGTGTCCTTCAAAAGGATCAAGGTCAAAGCTATATTTCTTGAAGTTATTTTTTCCATTATTTATTTCTCCTAAAAAGGTAATACCTTGCAATCAGGTGATTAGAGGAACTATAAGTTCCACGTAAACCTTGATAATTCTCAACAAATCCATGTTGAATCGGTCAAGTATTGCAAGGAAGTACAATAGTACTTTGGTGGTCATTCAAGAGTACTTGAAGGGGAGGGAGTCTTCCCCCTAGTCATTTTGGGAAGATGAGGTGCTACAATGCCCCATCTTTAGCTTTGGGTCGCTCAAGAGGACTACACTGAGGGAGATGAAGAAAAATAAGAGCTTTAGGAATTAGTGACTCTAAGATCCGAAGATGTTTCTTTGCTCTAACATTTGAATCATTGATACTATGGTCACATCATTGATTGAGGTATGTCTACTCTTGATTAAGAGGCATTTCATGCACGTAGATGTCTTGGTTGTGATAATATTGCATTACTTTGATGCAAGTATTTAGACTTGATGCAAGTTTGTAAACCATCCATATGTGGTCGAGTATGCTGTGTGTGTGTGTGTGTGTGTGTGTGTGTGTGTGAGAGAGAGAGAGAGAGAGAGAGAGAGAGAGAGAGAGAGAGAGAGAGAGAGAGAAAGAAAGATAAAAACATATACATCAGTATGATCCAATCCACTGTGATCCCAAAACATATACATATACATATGAGGCAAAACATATACATCAGTATGATCCAATCCACTGTGATCCCAAAAGGAAAATAAAGTGTGAGTATCGCAAACGGGTATAAAAGGAGTGGATAGTAACTTACATCAAGGGTGTGGGGTGCTATGGGTATGCACTCTATATGCTCAATGGGTGAGATACAAATATGATATGCATAGGGAGGGGAGGCTCGATGGTATCACGACCCACTAAATGCCTGGAGTGGGTGTAGGATATAATGCATCGGTGGGTAAGGCATCATGGCGATCCTCAAAATGCTCTGAACGTCCAAATTGATAGGGGTGCGTTGCTGACGTCTCTGTATCTCCATGTCATGGCGTGGGTGAATCGTCTCAATCTCTCTCTGATGTGGACGGGCTCTCCGGACTGGGGGTCTGGGTCGTCGACGCTGTCGTCTAAGCTCCTCTGCTCTGTGTAATGTGACACCCCGCATCGAGATGGGTCCTCGAGTGGCTGTGGGTCTAAAAAAATCTGTAATATAAGTCTGAGGGGGGGGGCAGGCGTATCTCCATCTGCTGCCGGAGGAGTGATGCACGGTAGTGCTGGAGCTTTACTAGGAAAGAACCTAGAGGGTGCTGGTCCTCTGTCCCCAATAAAGCCCTCATCTCTCTGGGCCCCCTGAAGAGCTGTGGGTAGCGGTATCTGATGTCCTCATATGCTTGGCATCTACATGTGTAGTGCTCCTCGTCCTCCACCTCCTCTCTACATATCCTGCATAATCTCTCATCCCTCGGGGTATGTGTGGCTCGCCCAACCTCAATCTCGAGCTGGTGTGATGATACTCTGAGCTACCCAATGGCCACTCTCTCAGCTAGTGCCATATATGTATCCATGTATCGTGGTCTCTGAATGAAACCATCTGCTATCACAGTCAGGAAGTGCTCTCTGTAGTGTTGCCTCTTTGTGGGAAGAGGCTCCCGTGGTGCTATCCATGTCTCCCTGACGTGTATTTGTAGTAGGTCCTGACGGATGATCCTATTCCTCTCCGAACGAGAGAGGGTAATGTGGGGGGAAGAGAAGTCATACTGAAAAGGGGGGAGATCCGTAATGCTCATGCCATGGTCTCCTAACCATCGGTAAGTCTCTGCATACCATACTCTCTCATGCCCTGTCTCTGCCAAATGTCTAGGGCTCTCAAATGCAAGCCTGGTGAGTCTGTTGGTGGGGAGCTCTCTAAGTCTCAGAATAAAGGTCACCAATTGGAAGAGGGCCTCCACTAGCATCGGTGGTGTGCCAAGCTAAGCTCGTATAATGTCATGTGGAACGGAGGGCTTGCTTCGTAGCAAGTGTGAGATCATGGTGACTTGGGGCCTCTCAATCCGCGCCCACATCGCCTCTGTGATCCCTGGTGCCCATACTGCCGCTGCGTACATCAATGCGGGTGTCACTAGAGTGTCAAAGAGCCACCCCTTAGTCCGGGGCTCCTGAAAATGTGTCTGAAAGTAGAGTCTCTCCAATCTTGCAAGTGCCGCATAGCCTCGCATCAATCTATCTCTCGCGGCTTGTGCCATGGAGAATACCCCTGTGTTGCCCGAGAAGGTGATACCTAGGTAGACGTAGGAGTCCACTACCTCTATCTTTCCTCCAGCTTCCGTGAAAGAGGCACGATGGCGTACTGTCCTGGAGGTATGGAAGATCATGACCTTGGTCTTGCCAAGGTTCACTGTGTCTCCTCTCTCCATGCAAAAGGTATCGAGTGCCTGTAAATGTGACTGCAACCCCCCCCTGCCTGTGACTCGTGCATACAAAGCGTGGATGGCCCATAGCATGTCTGATGGTAGTTGTAACTCCTTGAGCCTCCGTAGTAGTCTCTCTTGAGGGACCATGTCGAAGGCTTTGCAGAAATCCACAAAGCAACAGTATAGTCTCTGCTTCCTCGCCTTCGCGCTCTCAATCAAGCAATGAAGCACGAAGATGTGATCGATGGTGGAGAAAGTGCGGCAGAAGCCTGCCTGGCCTGGTGCTCTGATCCAAGCTGCCTCAACGTGTGTACTTAGCTCTGCCTCTAGTACTTCCCCATAGATCTTGGCCAGGATATGGCCTTTCATAATAGTCCTATAGTTCCCTGGGTCCATCATATCGTCGGACTTATGGATAGGCGTAATGGTATGCATAGTCCATGAGTCGGGTAATCCCTCAACCAAAGCACGGTTGAAGAGATGGGCGATCAAGTGGGAAACTACATCTGCTCCATATATAAAGTGCTCTCCCTGTAGCCTCGTGTGGTTTGCTGAGCAGCCATGCTATAGCCTATGGATGGCCTGTCGTACCATGCCTGCCGTGAAGAGGGTGGATATCACAGGACGCGGTGTGGAAGGAATTGGCAATGGTGGCTCTTGGGACGTCATATAACCTCTGGGCATAGGTGTGCCAAGTCTGAGGATCTGCTATGGGTGTAGGTGGGCGTGGCTCACGTAGTGCCCTCCACGTGGTGGCACAATCCCTACTCATGAGAAGGTCGATCAACTCTGCCTCCTGTCGCTCCTCGAAAGCTCGCCGCTTCTGGCGTGTGAGAGCTCGCATCTGTCGTCGTGCCTCCCTCTCTGTGATGGATCCCAAGATACTCTCTGCTCTGAGATGTCGGTATAGTCGCCTACACTCCTCATCGTACCATCTATTCTGGGGTGTATGCCCCTGCCGTGTCGAATGTGCAGTGCTGTGGGTGGTGTATGGGAAGCTGAGAGTAGCAGATGTATGGAGGATCGAGGAGAAGTGGGCGGTGAGGGTGTCCAAGGAGGCAGAGGGATCAAGGGAGTAGATGCGCTCTTGAGCATGGGAGCTATAGATATGTGCTAGCTCATGTCTAAAGTGAATGGTGGTATGGGCTCGTGGCTGTATGGTGACGGGGTGGGATATGCATGGTGAGCCGCGAATGGATAGGGCAAGATATGCGTGATCAGCTCCAATCGGTAACGATGGGATAGTGAATGAGGTGATGAGATATGTCGCCTCCGAGGGTCCGATAACATAGTCTACCACACTGCCCTCATGTGGTGTCATGGGTGGAACGCAGGTGAGACCGCTCGAGGTGGGCCAGGTTCCCATCCCATTATATATAACGAGACGGTGTGCTTCTCCCATCTGGAGTAGGTGTCGACTGTATGAGGTGGGTGTGGCGGTGTCGGCTGAGGCTCTGAGTGTAGGCATGTCCTCTATGGTACGAAGCATCTCAGGGTCGTCAAAGTCGTAGATATCACACTGGTGGCTCTGAGTGCGGGCATTGAAGTCTCCTACAAGGAAGACTTCACCCATCCCGGTATACTCCATAATCGTGTCACTGAGGCAGTCTCCTACAAGGAGGGAGGGAGGGAGGGAGGGAGGGAGGGAGGGAGGGAGGGAGGGAGGGAGGGAGGGAGGGAGCGAGAGAGAGAGAGAGAGAGAGAGAGAGAGAGAGAGAGAGAGAGAGAGAGAGAGAGAGAGAGAGAGAGAGAGAGAGAGAGAGAGAGAGAGAGAGAGAGAGAGAGAGAGAGAGAGAGAGAGAGAGAGAGAGAGAGAGAGAGAGAGAGAGAGAGAGAGAGAGAGAGAGAGAGAGAGAGAGAGAGAGAGAGAGAGAGAGAGAGAGAGAGAGAGAGAGAGAGAGAGAGAGAGAGAGAGAGAGAGAGAGAGAGAGAGAGAGAGAGAGAGAGAGAGGGGGAGGGAGAGAGAGAGGGGTGGGGAGGGAGAGAGAGAGGGGGGGAGGGAGAGAGAGAGGGGGGGAGGGAGAGAGAGAGAGAGAGGGGAGGGAGAGAGAGAGAGAGAGGGGGGAGAGAGAGAGAGAGAGGGGGGAGAGAGAGAGAGAGAGGGGGGAGGCTAGGGTTAGGGTTAGGGCTCGGGTCAGGGTTGGTTTTGGGTTGGGATTTAGGCTCTTGGTTTAGGGTTAGGGTTATTTTGGGAGGCTAAAATAGGTATTTTGGCAATGGGGGTTTCAGTTTAGTTTTAGGTGTGAAGTTAAAGTGGAAGATAAAATTATAAAATTAAAATTAGGTATATTAGGCATTATGATTAGGGTTTAGGGCTGAACTCGGGTTGGGGTTAGGGTTAAAGTTAAAGTCAAGTTAAGATCCGGATTAGGGCATGGGGCATGGTGAGAGAGGGCTCGGAGAGCAGCGCGAGGAAGATCGAAGGGGGGCGGAGGTTGACGGGGGTAGAGAGGTGGCGACTGCAGGAGGCAGAGACCGCAACAGGGGGTGCAGAGATGGAAGTCGGGTGCTGCAGAGGTAGCGCGGCTGTGTTCAAACAGGTATAGTGCCGACGGGGCAGCTGCAGGCAGGTCGACAAGCGGGCAAATGGGAAGAGGTTGTGAGGTCGAATGGCGGTCAGATGGAGCAACAGGGCGGGCAGAGAGCCGACGGGGGAGTTGCGGGCAGGTCAACGGGCGGCAGATGGAGCAGCGGGGCGGGCAGAGAGCCGACGGGGGCTGCAGAGAGCCGACGGGGGCTGCAGAGAGCCGACGAGGAGCTGTAGAGAGCTGACGGGGGCTGCAGAGCGCCGACGGGGGAGCTGCGGGCAGGTCGACGAGTGAGGGAGGGAGGGAGAGAGGGGGGGGAGGGAGGGGGGGAGAGAGAGAGAGAGATGAGAGAGAGAGAGAGAGAGAGAGAGAGAGAGAGAGAGAGAGAGAGAGAGAGAGAGAGAGAGAGAGAGAGAGAGATGAGAGAGAGAGAGAGAGAGAGAGAGAGAGACGAGAGAGAGAGACGAGAGAGAGAGAGAGAGAGAGAGAGAAGAGAGAGAGAGAGAGAGAGAGAGAGAGAGAGAGAGAGAGAGAGAGAGAGAGAGAGGAGAGAGAGAGAGAGAGGAGGAGAGAGAGAGGAGGGAGGGGGAGAGGGGGAGGGAGAGAGGGAGAGAGGGAGGGAGGGGGAGAGGGGGAGCGGGAGGGGAGCGGGAGGGGGAGGGGGAGGGGGAGTGAGAGGGGGAGTGAGAGAGAGAGGGAGAGGGAGGGAGGGAGGGAGAGAGAGAGAGAGAGAGAGAGAGAGAGAGAGAGAGAGAGAGAGAGAGAGAGAGAGAGAGAGAGAGAGAGAGAGAGAGAGAGAGAGAGATGAGAGAGAGAGAGAGAGAGAGAGAGAGAGAGAGAGAGAGAGAGAGAGAGAGAGACGAGAGAGAGAGAGAGAGAGAGAGAGAGGAGAGAGACGAGAGAGAGAGAGAGAGAGAGAGAGAGAGAGAGAGAGAGAGAGAGAGAGAGAGAGAGAGAAGGAGAGAGAGAAGGAGAGAGAAGGAGAGAGAGAAGCAGAGAGAAGGAGAGAGATCTTTTATGTCTATGACAGTCCAAAGTCGGCCTATGAGACAAAACATAAGATACATGATGCAGATGTCATCCGGTTGTCACAAAAGTAAAACAAAATCATAAAAAGCTAATACAACATATTCTAGCTTCATCCAGTGGTAATGGAGGACGTTATACATAGGGGGAGCCGGTGCTAGAGCTTCTTGTATGAAAGATATAGAATTTGCTCTCATCAGGTCTACTCCCTCCGTAATCTCCTCGTGATGTCAGGCTCGAATTTGTTCTATCTGGTGATGGTATAGCCTCACTCCTCTTAGCGTTGTGACTCGTGGTTGTCATCTAGCTCGACTCACCTCAGCCTACTATAGCGTCACTCCTCCCTGGGAATCAGGTGGGGAGGGGACTCTAGACCTCTAGAAAAAATGAGTGAGATGTAGCTGTCTCCTCTCCACTTGTGTAGCTATATGTATCAGTGGTAAGAGTGCATCTTTATGCCTTTGAATCTCTATCAAGAAACGTCCTAACTATCTTTGACCTTTGGAGTCCATAATCTCTCGTAGGGTGGGTTGTCCTATGAACAAAGTCTCATATCCATAATCTCTCGTAGGGTGGGTTGTCCTATGAAATGCTCCTCTTGATTCAGGAAAATTTTAGAGACACTTTTATTCTCCTATGCGTGCTCTACCTTTCTCTCATACAACATTGTTCTTGATTCTTTCATATTCATGTTCAATTTTCCACTAGAAAACATGATGCAGATAAGGTTTAGAGAGAGAATATAAAAATTGTCATCCTTGGATTTTGTTTGTATGCATAAATGGCCTAAGTATTCATTCGAAACATTATCCACACAATGTATAACAGAAAGTTCAAAATGAATTATTTCACTATCGAAAGGCCTATTACACCAAAGGAGTCACGATGGCATTTGGGTCATGATGGATCAACTCATGAAGATGGTGAGGTTTATTTTGATGCATCCAAGGATGAAGGGTTATGGGTTAGCCAAATCTTCCTCGATCATTTGTATAAATTATATATATCTTCATAAGTTCAGAATTATCCAAACTTATGAACTCAAGATAGAGAACACAAACATAAACACATAAGGAAAAACAACAACAGAAAAAAGAGAGTACACAAAAACTAAGATCAATATAAGACATGAAAAATACAAACAAGAAGGAAAACCAATCCAAAAAGAACGAGACTAAAAATATAATTAAGATCTAAATTTTAAAAACATAAACATGATAAAAAATAATAATAATTTATTATTAAAAAAAGGGGAGGGAAAAAGAAAAAGAAAAAACAACAAGAACGAAAACAAAAACACAAACAAAATGAAAAGTGCATCTTCAACTTCTGTTTGTCCAAAACAAGAAGTATCAGAATTGAACTTTATCATGCATAGCTTGGACAAATAGCTATGACATCCCTACTCATGCCATCAATGCCCTAGAGTAGGTGCAAACATCATTAAAGAGTCTTTCTAAATAAAGACCTCTAGCAAAGTCAACAAACTGAGTTTCTATCACTTCTTGAAGTGAAGGGCAAACTCAGCCATGATAAAGTCTTGCACAATAAACAAACAAATAATAGAAAATAAATAGATTATATGAAACAAAAAAAAAAAAACCAAAACAACAACAAATAAATAAATAATAATAAAAATGGAGCAAATAAATTAAGAAAAATAAAATAAAAAATAATAATTAAAAAACCCAAAGATATATATATATAAAAAGAAAAGCACATATATAATTTAAAAAATAAAAATAAAAATAAAAATAAAAAATTAGAAGAAAATGTTTAAAAATTAGAAATTAATATTTAAATTAAAATTAAAATATAAATTAAATGTAAAATAAATAAATAGCTATAATAATAATAATAATAATAATAATAATAAAAATAAATGAACAAAAAGCTAAAATAAAAATTTAAGAAAAAAATATATAAAAATAAAATTTATAAAAAAAGAAAGTAAAAAGAAAATGAAAGAACCCCCGAAATATCTTATCATTAACGATCAGAAAGTTCCCTTTTCTATTGAATTTAATAATTCTCAATTTGAACACATGAAAAGAGGAACCATAAATGAACTTGTTACGAAGTAAGAAAGTCCTTACCTTCTTTAAAAAAGAAATTTATCTTGAAAGAATACCCTTTTTGGGCAAGAAAAGAGATTAGTTGACAACACTCATCTACAAATGAAGAAGTTTGAACATAGACCGGAAAATCTTAACAACTGAGAGCAAACAACACCATATTTTGGTAAATGAGAAATATTTGAATCAATACGAGGCATTCGGATCATGTTAATGCTAGTGAATTCTGGCTCTAATATTTTATCATAAATGTCTACTTCCAAAGTAAAAGGAGATTGAAGCATTTTTAGATCCAGAAAAGTAGAAGAATCACCATGTGAAGTACCATTCAGCTTGTCGCAACATTTAAATTTTGTTTTTTCCAATAATCCATGAATATGTATATCTAACACTCATTTACATATCTAGTGCTAAAAACACGTAAGAAACTTAATCTACTACCACTACAATGATCTTGAGTTAGGAAGGTCCAAAATCAATTGGGTTAAATCAAACAAAAAATGGGAATGAAGTCTTAAACAAAGGACTGATGAGCTTAAAGCCCCACATAAAGCACATTAAAACCCGTAAGACAATGCATATAGAGTGACAGACTTGAGGATGGATAAAAACAATGTGAACAATTTAATGATGTCATGACTCCTTGGTAAATGAAATATCTTTTGAAATGAAAATAGGAACTTTTTTTCTGAACTAGATAGGAGGGACTTTTTGTTTAGAATTTGGTAGAGAAGAAAAGAAAACCATACATTATCAGAACTGTGTTCATGAAAAAAAAAAGTTGAGGATGATCTTACAAAAAAAAAAATCCAAAAAAATGTATTAGGACGTTCGGAACGTTTGAAAGTCCTAAATGTTTTTTATTTTTTGAAAAAAATGCATTTTTTTGTACTATGCGGCATGCCATTGGGCATAGCTTGTTCATTTTAGTGTACACTTATGGTCCAGAGCATTGACAACCACTTGACTTGCACATGTATAGTTGTACTTTTTAGTCAATGTTTTGCAAGATATTTAAGAATGTTGTAAATTGTTGATGAGATGATGAAGATGGCCAGGGGGCCTTCCATCCCTCTCAAAACTACTGTCTTGCAAAGGAAGGTGGATCTTACCACTTCGGAGGGGAAGTGTAAAATAAGATCTCTCTTCTTCGAAAGATCTTTCCTTGCTCTCCAAGATTTGATGAATGGGTGGGTTTGTTATTCCTTGTAGCCGAGCTTTTTGTATTGTGTTTTCCCATCCATCTCAGGAGGGAGGGGGGAGAGAGAGAGAGAGAGAAAGAAAGTCATATTAATGTCTTCTAGAGGCCAAACTTGGCCTATGAGACAAAAACCATGTACAAGTGTAGTAACCATGTGTAGAAGATGAATGAAATAAGAAGTATATCGCTACACAAAGCAATATAGGGCTGGAAAAGGCTGGGGAGACGTGGCTATGACTCAGCAGATAGTGGCCACCTAACATGAGGGATCCATAATGTGAGTAAACACCCTAGCTACTGGTGATGGGTGGAGGTGGGTGTAGTATGTGGTACATCGGTGGTGGCATGAGTGCCTCCTGAAGGAAGACAACCCAGGGGGTGGTAGTACGCCTGTGCTCCATCATGTGGTCGTAGGATGTCCTGATGCGTGAGATATCCTCCTGATATAGTCGTGGTCGTAGGCTCTCCTGATGCATGAGATATCCGAGAGAGAGAGAGAGAGAGAGAGAGAGAGAGAGAGAGAGAGAGAGAGAGAGAGAGAGAGAGAGAGAGAGAGAGAGAGAGAGAGAGAGAGAGAGAGAGAGAGAGAGAGAGAGAGAGAGAGAGAGAGAGAGAGAGAGAGAGAGAGAGAGAGAGAGAGAGAGAGAGAGAGATGATAGTAATCATCATTGTTGAAGGCCAAGCTATGAGACCGAAAGGTCACAAAGTAGTGAATCTCATAGAGTGTGAGCTCTAGGAATATTTAAAGAAACCATAGAGACAAAGAAACGAGCAACTTATAGTGGTGGGTGTGGGATAGAAGTGTAAGCGAAGTAGAGACTTTGTAGTTCATACAAAGATACAAGATCTTGATAAGAGGCTAAATGTATGCAATATGATGAATAATACAATCTCATGAGGTACAGTTGTAAACTTTAAACGTAACCACACATCCAGTGGTATGGAAGCTCCTTAATATCCTTTTTGGGAGAGGGTCCTCATGGGGAGTCATGTGTGGCATACGAAGATGATTCCAATCCTCCTTTGTAATCATTGTCTATGTTCGGATATCCTCCTCAGTATTCATTAACTTTTGGATATCATGAAGTCTATTGTGTGTCAATTAAAATACCTTTCATACGGATGATATCGAAGAGCTTTTCTCTAGTGGTAGTGATTATTCGTCAAAAATAATCAATAACCTATCGTTGAGTCTTTCCTTGCTTGTCTCAAGCCCTCAATGATGTATTTGGCACATCTTGTGTTGTGTTAAAACTCCTTGGTATCTACTAGTCTCAATCTCTAGAGGATGGGAAGATCTACATATTTGGTCTATGAAACATCTTGCTCCACCTGATAAAGCTATATCCGTATATCTAGGCTTGAATAAAAAACTATCTATCTCCATTTGGAGAAGAAAATCTTCGTAAAAAGCCATCTTTGAGACCAACTCTAGAGTAGGTTTTGTGTAGGTCCTAGTAGTCAATTGTGAAGTGCTGATGGATGATTCCGGTAATCTCTATCCATTTTTTAAAATGAGACGAAGCCTCCAAAGAGTCTTGAAATGGGGGAATCTGTCCATCCAAAGCTATGCTTCCAAGATGAGAATATCCTTTGCACATACCAATAATCTTTGTACCATCACATTACTAGACTTGGAGAGGAAGGCTAGTACAAAGGATTGTGCTCTAGCAAGTTCCTCAAACGCTTTATGGATGGGAGCTAGCTTTGCTCTAATGGTTTCATGTGGTAATGAATATCTGGCTTTCATTGTCCAAGTGAACATTGAAACCAAAGGGTTCTTAATCATTCTCATCCATCTATGTAGCCTTCTCTACATTGGGAAACTCAAGGTTCCAAAACTTATACTCCATACAACATACTTTAGCTCATTTCACTAGGCTATTAGAAGCTAGATTTTTTGTTTAAATTTATTGAAAATGAATTTACAAAAACATGTCAATCTTCCCAAACTGCTCAAGTTCTACACAATCTTGTCTTTGTTTCTTCCCTCAATGAAAGTAACTACGAAGCTTACATATGCTTTGTGTACTGGATTGCATCTTGCCCGTGAGTAGAAGATTGGATTGATCTCTTGACCCTTGTGGTGTGGTATTGTCATGGTGAAGCCAACTACGAAGCTTATATATGCTTTGTGTACTCCATTGTATCTTGCTCGTGAGTAGAAGATTGGATTGATCTCTTGACCCCTTGTGGTGTGGTATTGAATACCATATTCTTGGTTTTTCTAAGCACCATACATAAACCACTATCTTGTGCAAACACACCTGATGTATCCAAACATAATTCCATGTCCATTGGGCAATCAAAGTTTGCTATAATATTATGGGACAATAAAAGAAGTAGAATATAATATGTCCTTATTGATTGGGCTCCTTGTTCACATAGTTTGTTAATAGAATGAGGAATCCCATATAAATACATCCATATACACTAAAGAATGTAGGAGATTGTTTGGGGGAGAGAAAGAAAGAAAGAAGAAAGAAAGTCATATTATCGTCTTCAAAAAGGCCAAACTTGGCCTATGAGACAAAACCATGAACAATTGTGGTCATCTCTGTGTAGAAATGAAAAGAAAATACTCACTAAAAAAGAAAAATTGTGCAGGCTGAAAACACGAAAATGTTGTATTTGGTAATGATGGAGTAGTGGGGATAAATTAATGGTGCGTGGAGAGGGGGGAAGCATGGTTGTGACTCTACATCTAATGGCCACCTAATACATGGGTGCCAATGTGGGAGTGAATGTGTATACCCTAGCCGCTAAGGATGGGTGGAGTATGTGGTATATCGGCGACGGACTTAGTGCTCTTGCAAGAGGGCAGCCCAAGTGGTGGTGGTGCACCTCTGCTCCATCATGTGGTCGTGGGCTATCCGGAAGCGTGAGATGTCCTCTTGGTGCAGTCGTGGTCGTAGGGACCCAACCATACATGGCTTGTGTTGCAATCTCTATGTTGCTTCCTTCTCGAGCGTGAGCCCTATGTTGTTGGGAGGTTGGTCTATTTGATGTGGCTCAACTTGCTGAAAGAACTATGTAATAGTCTGTCGGGTGCATCTATTGTGCGAACTGTAGCATCTACTCTCGTCTCTCGTATGCCGTCGTGATGAAGCGACCCATCCTCCATTGGTCTTGACTCCCTCCATTGGTCTTGACTCTCCTGTG
Organism: Ceratopteris richardii; assembly: GCA_020310875.1. NCBI lineage: Eukaryota > Viridiplantae > Streptophyta > Polypodiopsida > Polypodiales > Pteridaceae > Ceratopteris > Ceratopteris richardii. Next base: position 147,169,625 of record CM035424.1, on the reverse strand, counting down.
GCCAGTCTTTGGTAGTTAGTCTAGGATAGTTTTTGTGATCCGATAGTCATGGATCTCGATCACCTATATGATTGGTGATAGTGAGAGAAAGATGGTAGGGAGATATTCTAGTATTACTAGATTGTTTCTTGGATAGGGGAAAGGAAGAAAGAGACTAAGATGAGGATATGCCAGTAGTCATGCCTCATCACTACCTTGTGCACCTTGATTCTAGTAGGCCGGTGTTTATACAAGGTAAAAAAACTCTCTATCATGAGATAGTTTTTTGAACTTGTATGGGTCAAGCTTCCATAGTGTAATCATGAGACGATCCAATTATGGTGAGGGTCCTAGTCATTAGTTCCACCATTAGAAGGAATGGGCTTTGTTCACCTCCTTGTGGAAGTGTTATGCTCATTGCATGATGTGCGTAAAATGGGGTTATTAGTGATCTGAGAAACCTTGGCACTCGATTCCCATTGGGAGACCCATCAATTATGCCCGAAAGGGAGTTGTGTTGTCTACCCAAAATGGATATTTCACTATTCCAAGCACTCTTGGCATGTGGTTCCTCTCTGACTACCATTTGTACTTATCCAAAGGTGATTTATAGGTTGAATGATCGATTGTACAGAAACCCTAGACCATGGGGAATATGTTGGTGCTCTGATGATCATGCGTCTTGTGATGTCATCTAATCATAGATGGCATAGCCATCAGGGATACATATGTAGACACGATTGTTATGGAGTTTGATATATTATGGAGGATGTTGCCCTCAATTGGAGCCCTCTTACTCCCTTGTGTGTGATGGTAGCCCCTGTTAGATATGCTCAATACTCCACCCTCATGTGACCACAAATGATCCATGGTGCTCTAAGTTGTAAGGCCCCCATTATGAGGAGAAGCCATTATGCGAGCCCGGACATTTGTGGAACCCTAACTTCCAAGTTAGATGAGGTCTATGTGTGACCATTGATGGTTGTAGATGATCTTTGTGAGCCTAGCCGTTAGGTTAGGTAGGGCATAAACTTCCATGCCATTGGGTTGCCATTTAAGGTGAAAATAAAGGCCCTGTGGCGTTGCGCGGTTTCCCCATAGAACCTTAATGGAGGGAGTGTAGAGGGGGGCTTGCCCCCTTTTGCGGAGTTCGGGGGGCCTATCGCCTTGGCCCGTAGGGCCGAGACGGTAGGACTTCTCGTCGTGGAGATATTGTTGGATCGCTTATTTTATCGACTATTTTGAATCTCTCGACTACGTTTATCTATACCGAATTGCCTTGTAAAAGCTATATAAGCACGGCCAGGTTGAGCTTTAGATAGCATTGCTCACTAGTAAGATGTTCATCTAGAGTCTTTCTAGATCGCCATCTAAGCTCCACATTGGGAGCGCACGGTTGGACAACACCATCATTGTAACTGCATCATGCTCGGCAATCTAAGAATTTGAGTTCTCTATCTCTCAGTCTCTATCTTTGTGTTCGTTTTTCTCCCAACTCTGTGTACAGGTCTATTCCGCTGTGTTGTTATTTTCTTACATGGTATCAGAGCTCAAGAGGCTCTGAGTGGTGCAGAAGCAGAAATGCAGAGCTTTGAACAACAAAAGAGATAAGATGTCAAGCGGCACGTCATCGTCATCATCTACGACTGGGAGTCAAGGTGGTTCATCAACAGGAGTAGGTGGCGCACAAGCAGGAGCAGCAATGATGCCGGTCATCCCAACGTTGCGGATACGGCCACCGGCCTTCACAGATGGTAAACTTGATCGTACGAACTACACCCTGTGGAAGTTCAAAATCACTTCTATTCTTGGTTCGTATGAGCTTTTGGAGACTGTTCTTTTGACTGATCATGAGCCCCAAGAAAGACCTGATCCAAATAATCCTGGTCGAATGATTCCTCCTGATGCTCATCTTCTTCGTGCTTGGAAACGTAGAAATGCAGATGCACTTTGTGTTCTAGTTACAAGTACTTCTGATAGTGTTCTGACTCTCATTCCGCATACTACGAAGCCATGTGAAGCATGGAACATATTGAGAAATCAATATGAAACTCGTAATCAGACATGGATTGAGAACTTGGAGAATCTGCTTGCAACAGAACGATTTGTTGATGGGGAGATTGCAGAGGTGTTTATCACTCGCATAAAGAATTTACGAGATCAAATGGCGGGAGAAGGTGTTCAAAAGTCAAGTGAGGACTAGCTCGTCGTTGTCTTCGAATCTGTCCACCTAAGTTTGATGGTTTGGTAACTGATCTTAACACTCAAATCAGACTTTAACCACTAACTTTTGAAGAATTTAGTGCCTTACTCATGGAGGAGGAGCTTCGGCTCAAGGCAAGGAGTGGTGGTAGCAAAGGAGATGCTACATTCATAGCAAATGCCAAAGGAGGCAAAACAGACTCTTCAAAAGATGGAGACAAAAAGAACGACAAAAAGAAGTTCAAGGGAGAGTGTTTCCACTGCAAGAAGAAAGGACAGAGAATCCAAGACTGTCGCATCAAGAAGGCAAAAGAGAAGAGTGGCTCTTCAAAAGGTGGCAAGGGCAAGGAGTCTGTCAACACAGCAGAAATAGAGCTTGAGTTATTTGTTACGATAGAGGAGGTGTGCTCCTCGACTGAAGATTCAGGAATAGATTACTCATGGGTGTTGGACAGCGGTGCATCTCGTCACATGACGAGTAGAAAAGACCTTTACAGTTCCTTACAACCTCTAAAGGAACCCATCACAGTAAAGGTAGGGAACAATGCAAGATGTCCTGCAGAGGGCGAAGGTACGGTTTCTTTCATTAGCTCTAATGGTGATATCAGAAAGCTTTCAAATGTGCTGTACGTTCCACAAATAAAACGAAATCCACTTTCAGTAGCTTCTATAATTGATCAAGGTCATCAAGTATCTTGCAGTAAGACAGGAGCTAAGATTATGGACGGTAACAACAACATTGTTGGGACTCGCATAAGGAGGAACAACCTGTATGAGTTGTGTGCTCTTACAACCACCAGAAACATGGGCACAAGTAAGCTATGGCATGAGACATTTGGCCACATTGGATACCCTGTATTGAAGGAGATGCATCGCGGAGGTATGGTTGCACACCTACCATCGATTGCAGAAATGAAGGAACCATGTGAAGCTTGCATGATGGGCAAGCAACAGAGGAAGGCGTTTCCACAAGAAAGCAAGATCAGGGCAAGCTATCCTCTAGAGTTGGTGCAAGCTGACTTGTGTGGAAAAATGCCTACACAGGCCTTGGGTAGATCTTCCTTCTTCATGTTACTTGTCGACGACTATAACAGGAAGATGTGGGTGTACTTCCTTCATGATAAAGCTCAAGCTTTTGGTAAGTTTAAAGAATGGCTTCAGCTTGTTGAAACTGAAACAGGAAAGAAGATGAAGAAATTCAGGACAAATGGTGGTGGTGAGTTCACATCAATAGAGTTTGAAGATTTCTGCAAGGGTAAGGGAATCAAGCATCAACTCACAGTGGCACATAGTCCTGAACAGAACGGTGTTGCAGAACGTCGGAATCGAACCATCATGGAGATGGCAAGGTGCATGTTGAAAGGAAAGGGTTCGCCTAACCAATTTCCTATAAGTAGATGAAATTCATTTTATGAGAGGATTCATCATCTCATAATCATGAATTGTGACACCAAAATAAGTAATTGATCTTTTAAGTCTTTGTGCTTTAGAATATTACTAAATTGATTCACCAACTTTCATCCTTATGTTTGCTAGTTGTCTCCTGAGGTGAGCTTTCCTTTCAAGGTTTCTATTGTGATAGAGATTCTCTAATTCCAACCAAGCATGACAAGAGGTTCTGCATGACCTGGTTTGTGGAATAAGATGCCTCTTGACTCGCATAGAAACAAATGAGAGTGCTTCTGCATCCCTTGAATCCCATCTGGATTGGTCATCTGAAGGTTGAATATGCCAATAACTTAGCTAAACTAGCTTGTAGGTTGATTGATATGAAGGGCAAAGTGATTCTCCATATAAAGTGATGGGTAGGACCTCCAGAAAAGGACAAGACTCAAGAAAAGCAAGGTTCAAAGGATAAATAAAGCTATATGCATCCAAGAGAAGCAAAAAACATGATTGGATACTTAGCTTTTGATAGAAGGTGCATAGCTTTTGAGCCATTGGGATTGTTTTTGGTGAAAAGCAAGTTGAAAGCATATTAGGGTTTACAATTTGAGGATGAAATGTGAACCAAATGGTAAAGTTTTATATATCATTAGAAATCTCTCACAGAATACTTCCGATGGTGCCATAAAAGAAATAATTTTTGATAATATTTTACCAAATTTGCCAAATCATAAAATAATGATTTTTTGATATTTTGCAACTTTGGGACATTCTGACATTGTTTTCCAACATTTTAGAGAGTCTTGATATTTCTCTACTCTCCCAAGTTGGTAGTTGAACTTTAAAGTCGCCCTTGATATGCTCGAAAAGATCGATTGTGTAAAGCTAATGAGTGGATTGAGAAGCCACCCAATTTGGATGAAGAATGGATGGAGAATCACCCAATTTGGATAGAGAAGAGAATTGATGGAGAAATCACCCAATTTAGATAGTCACAGAGTTTGGATAGATAATAGATGGAGGATTTTACCAGTCCAGGTACTTTCCAATTTGAAGTCGCTGCAAAGATGAGTCGCATTATGTGGAGAGGCTCAAAAAATTTGGAGATGTGTGAAGTCACCCCCAAAGAGGGTAGATGAGTTTCCCTATTTGGATGAGTCAACCATCTTGAGAAGGGCATTGAAGTATGGTTAGAAAAATAGAGAATTCACCCAATTTGGGAAGTCATTGTAGAGATGATTCACCTTGTGTCGAGAGGTTGCCAAAATTTGAAACTATGTGAAGATGCCCCCAAAGAGCATAGATGAGTCCCTAGAAATTAGTCACCCCAAAAAGTGATAGCCCCAAAAAATCAAGCAAATACAAAGATGGAAACCCCAAAAAATGGGCAAGTATAGAGGTGGTTGCCCCATAAAATTGGGCAAGTGTAGAGGTGGACGCTTAGAGAACTGGGCCATGAGGTGCTTTGATTTGTATGAGATAAGCTTGGAGGTTATGAAAATTTTATGCAAATTTATGAGGCCAACAAATGAATGTCGAATCACCTAGTGCTGAAAGGAATTGAAGAGTCACCCAAAAAAAATGGAAAAGTAGATGTGGTCACCCTAGACAATAGGGCAAGTGGATCACTAAAGGTGGGTTGCCTAAAAAAATGGGAAGTGAGTTGATTGTGTTTTAGAAGGTGGAAGGATGATAAACTCAAAATGTAATGGTAATGTTTGGGTTACCCAATAAAAACAATCCAAACTCTGTAGAGTATATACACGAAATGATTTATCTTTATTAAGGATTCTATGAGGGCTCCACATACATGCCATAATTTGGATTTGTTGACAAGGGGCATTAGCTATCTATCAATTGTGGCTATTCGAACTAGACCTTTTGAGAGTACTTCAACTACTAAAAGGAACATTCCATTTTGGTAACCACAATCTTTTGGACTTTTTCTCGAAAAGTATCAGGTGATATAGAAAAACAAAACGTCCTTTCTTGATCTTTAGAGCATTGAACAAAGCAACCATTTAGGATGGGTTACCTCAATCCTTCACCGAAAAAGTATTAGAAGAAGTCATGGGTCACATCTTGTATAGTTTTCTAGATGGATTTAGTAGGTGTAATCAAATGGCTATTCAATGGGATCATAAAGAGAAGTTAGAATTTATCACTCCTTGGGGCAAATATATCTACTCAAGAATGGCTTTTGTATTGAAAAATGCTCTTGCTACCTTCAATCATTCCATGTACTTGATTCTGGGTAAATGGCTCACCACCTTCATAGGAAGCTTTATGGATGATTTCTCCATTTTTGAGGTCAAGGGGAAAGATGGTGGCTCACGATATTCTTCAACACAAAGAACATCTAAAAGAGGTTTTTGAAAGATGCAAGGAGACATGATTAAAGCTAAATCCAAGAAAGTGTCACTTCTTGGTAACCAAAGGTATCATATTGTGTCATTTGGGGGACTCACAATAGATCTTACCAAAATCTCAACATTTCTCTTGATGCCAATTCCCCAAAACCTCAAAGAAGTGTGAAGCTTTTAAGGACACTACCATAGATGATCAATACGCATGTATTATGAAATATCAAGACCACTATCATGACTCACTAGTCACAAAGTGCTATTTTCATGGAACAGAGAAGCTGATATGGCATTTCAAGAAGTAAAACTCAAATTATGTATGGAACGTCATTTAGTTAGGCCAACTTGATCCCTAGAATTTCATGTACACACTGATGCTAGCCTCCATGCGATAGGGGCTGTCTTGGCACAACCATCAGTTGGAGATAAAGTAGATCAAACAATCTACTATGCTATTAGTGTGTTGAAAAAATCTAAGCAAAATTATAACACAATTGAAAGGGAAGGATTGGCAATAGTCTTTGCCTTACAAAAGTTATGGCACTATTTATTAGGAGTACATTTCATAGCGAACATCAGATCATTAACCTCTAAAATACTTAGCCAACAAACCTCAAGTGGATAGGAGGATTTGGAAATGGCTCTTAATTTTCCAAAAGTAGGACTTTGAAATTCAAATCAAGCCTAGATGCAAGCATTTCAAGGCAGATGAGGTCTCACAGACTGCAAAGGGGGAAGCAAGAATAGAAATAAAAGATGAGCTTGCTCATAGTCAAATTTTCATGGTAATCCTTCACTCAGAGTGGCATGATAGTGTTATGAATTTCTTGTCGATAGGAAATTTTCCACCTTGTCTAAGAACTTTAGAGAAAAGGAGACTACTTATGAAGGCAAAAAGTTTTACTCTCATACATGGAAAAATTTTTAAATTTGGCCAAGATGGGATCGTACAATGATGTATGTTTCCAACTTAGGTATAGGAATGATTGCCGGTGGTGCATGAAGATGGATAGTCAAATGGTCAAAACATGGCACAAAAGATAATGAGACATGGGGTATGGTGGCCAGACATTTTAAAAGACTATGGATTTTGTCAAAAGGTGTGACACATGCCAACATTGTGCCCCCAAGCCAAGGAGAGTTTATCTCCATCTACTCAAAGTCTCTAGTGGGTGACAAACTTTTGAGAAATGGGGTATGGATGTTATGGGGCCTATGATTCCAAAGGGACAACTAGGTAATAAAAAATATATCCTTAGGAAAACTTGTTATGCCACTAAATGCGTTGAGGCCAAAGCTACTTGTGATTGTACTATAGCCACTATAGCTAAATTCTTGTATAAAAAATTTTTCTCTCGGTTTGGATGCCCTTTAGAAATAACTAGTGATCGTGGAACAAACCTTGTCAACATCAATAGAGATCCTATTGCAAAAATATAAGATAATTCATTGAAATCATGTGCATACTACCCTCGAGCCAATGGCCAAGTAGAAAGCTCCAATAAGTCAATACTCTCCATCATGCGGAAGATATGTTTTGGACACCCAACTTCTTGGCCAACCACCATGATTGGAGGCATATGGGCCTATTCCTCTCAAGAGAAGAAAACCATAGAAGTTACCCCACTTCGACTTGGATTTGGGATGGAAGCACTTGTCCCTTATGAATTTATCATCAAGACACAATTTGGAAGACCAAAAGAGTATAATGGGAAAATCAATGGCTACATGCCTTATGGATCTTGAAGAAGTGAGGAACCAAGCTAGGCAGAGGCTTGCATGGATACAAAAAAAGGAATCAAACTCATGATATGCACTTACAAACCAAGAAGATCAAGGAAGGATCACTAGTCCTACTCCATTAGCTTCCACCTTAGGGAGGAAAGTTGGCTCCAAAGTGGGCAAGTCCTTACAAGCTAGTTACAATACTCCCGAGATGTGCAATAAACGTATCTACTCTTCAAGGTGAATATCTTCCCCTGCTAAACATTCCTAGGGTGAAGTACCATACTTGAGTGATTTACCTTA
>CM035424.1:147134167-147139167 GCA_020310875.1 Ceratopteris richardii | reverse complement strand
AAGCTCTTTCATGTGGAGTGGGAGGACACAGACACCATATTTCTTCTAATGAGGTATATTCTTTTCTTAATTCTCATATTTGCAAAAGCATTAAACCAATATTTCCTTTGCATAGGTAATTCATCTAAGAAATAAGTGCTTCATCAACACCAAAGAAGCACTTTAAATGTTAATAGTTTCTCTTACTTCTCCTTCTTTTCAAAACAATGAAACCAATATTACACAGTATGGATAGGAAAATGTGTGTGGAAGCATTTCTCCATGATTATAGAAGTTATTCATTAGGAACATGAATTATAGAGAGGACATGATTGATATTGCCACATAGTAGTTACACATAAACAAAAATATGCCTAGGTATGTTTAGCATGCAACCATGACTAAGGAGTCAATGAAGAAATCATATTTTTAGTTTATGAAGAACTCATATACATATGCTTCTGTTTGTACAAAACAATAAATAAATAAATTTTTAATCTATAGAGGCTTCAAAAATCAATGTTCTTCTTCTAGAATAAAATCTACCTCTACTAATTTTCTTTCCATATCCCTTTTGAATTTGATTTTATATATGTTTATCTTTTTTCTACATGTTGTGGTGATAGGCTCAAATTCATATTAAAGATACTAATCATCAATGACTTGGAATAGTGAAAGGTAAGGTACATTCTATATTCAGATGTTGTTTGTTTCTTTAAATTGTGCTCATTTTATTCATTGAAATATTACATGTTGTATTGTCATATGGAGAATTTTGATGTATCGATTTTTATCAGTCAAGATTCTAGTACAATAGTGATGGAAAATTCCCACTATAGATCTAATAGTAATTTCTTAAAAAGTACATGTCATATTAGTGGTTCTATGCATGTTGACTAGTTGGATTAATACTCACTTGCTTTTCTTCAAACAACTTTTGCAAGAGTTTGACTATTAGAAATGTTTTCATGAAATTACAACACAACATTGCAAGTGAAAATTGGAGGTTATCAGCAAGTCCTTTGCATCATGATCAATGTCATGCACAAAAAGTGTTTTAGGGTTCAACTTGGAACTCAAGTTACATAAGAGGCATCATTGATTATTTTATACTAACAAGCTTTTGTGGTATATCCTATCCATGCTCAAGATACATAATGACCACCTTGGATGAAGCTCCATCACAGAGGATAAAGTGGTCTACATGCAACAGAGGCCACCATACAATCATAGAGTGGTTCAATATGGCAGAGTGAAGTCGATTAAGAATATCAAAATAGTTTATACCCTCATCCATAGAATCATTCTTGTGAGCATGATGAAGATCAATTGCCCTTGATGTGACCATTCATAAAAAGATTCTAAGGACATGCACAAAGGGGAATAATAGATCCACTAATCATTGGTGATGAACCATTTGAACTCAATCTACCTCCAAATGGAACATGGCTGATGAAACATGCATGAAGTAACCATTCCAAGTCATCCAAAAAGGAGAGCTTCAAGGAATCATCATGAAACATATGCATATTCCAACATCATATCAAGTAGAGGCTATAAAGTCATTACTATGAGGTCAAAGAACACTACCCACATATGACAAAAGAAACATATGCCATAAATTGTGTCACAATGTCAATCAAGGCATAGATCTAAAATGAATAAGAACTACCAACCACATCATAGATCATATGTAGCACAACCTAAAGTTTCTCCTAATGCAAAAGCAACAAAAAAGTGAGCAAACGTTATCGATCCTTAGTGATTCAAAGTTAATGCTCTAGACTTTGGATATAATCAGTAGCACTTCAAGCCATCCAAGAGGAAGGAGATGCATTCCTTACTTCTATTTTGAAAGATATTGACTTGTGTGTAGCTCATGTGAAGATGATGACCATACAACCAAAGAAACTAGATGGGACCATACATGATTATGTAATCATTCTTGTTGAAGAGATACATTTTGTAAAATCACATTTCCATTATGATAATCTACTTTTCATCATCTTTCTTACACATGCTCAAGTCCACATTTATCTATATATGTTCATAATTGTATCCACTTGCGTAAAGATGGTATGTGTGCAAAACAAATCCCTTAGAATCAAAACTAGTATTTGCATTGTTCAACTAGGTTGTGCATATAATAAGGTCCATGAACCTAAAATTTGAAAGAAAGGAGTTGTATTGTCATTAACCACATCATATTCAAATGTCCTAGGAAGAAGATACAAGTTGGATTTAAGACTTCCACGATCACCATTCCACATCAAAAGATCATCATCTGAGTCAGAAAAGGAGTACTATCCATCATGAGAGTCATGCCTTTGATTCTTTAGCTAGATATACTACAAACCCTTTCTAGTACCATCATGGATATCCATCATCATCGTGTTCCAGTACAACATATAAAGAACTCTAAAAAGACCAATAACTATGAAGATTCAATTTCCAAAAAATCTCACAATAACATAGCTACTTCCCGTGGAGCTTATCGCTTTGAGAGGGAGGTGACGTCATACACACAAAGGAAACCATTGTAAAACCATAAATTCTATGAAAATGTTTATATCTCGTGAATGGTTTAGATTTTGGAGAAATGGATGCTACCATCACGTCCGGAACATGCAAAAACCCAAAGATTGACTGTTTATTTGTCTAATTCTGACATCTAGAGCCTTGATAACCTCAAAAAGCACCAGAAAAGGGGCAGCCACAGAAACGCGGGGGGCTTTTGCAGAGGCCTATCCTGCGTTTCTGTGGCTGCCCCTTTTCTGGTGCTTTTTGAGGTTACCAAGGCTCTAGATGTCAGAATTAGACAAATAAATAGTCAATCTTAGGGTTTTTGCATGTTCCGGACGTGATGGTAGCATCCATTTCTCCAGAATCCAAACCATTCATGAGATATAAACCCTTTTTTGGTGCTTTGAGGTCATGCAAGGTCATCAAATGGTGTAAATAAGTATTTCTTCTTGCAAATTTTAGGGAAATTATGCAACCCAAGAACTAGATAGGAGCATATATAACTATGTGATCGTTCTTCTTGAAGATATGTTTTGTAATGTGAATTATCTCATTGGTAATATACTTTTCATAACCTTTCTTACACATGCTCAACTCAATATTGATCTATATCATATGTTCACAATCATATGCACTCAAGTCAACATGCTATGTGTGCAGAGCAAATCATTTATGGTTATAAACTCATTTTCCCATTGGTAAATTGAGTTGAGCACATAATGAGTTTCATGGACCTTCAATTTGTAATAATAAAGTTTCATATCCACTAGAAATAAACTTGCATGGCCTCAAAAGCACAAAAAAAGTTCATCCATAGAAACACACAATAGGCCTCTACAAAACTTTTGCGAAGACATATCCCATGTTTCTATGGCTCCTCTTTTTTTATACTTTTGAGGCCATGCAAAGTTATTTTTAGTGGATATGAAACTTTATTATTTAGATTTTTAGAGCCGTGGAACTTATTTCTAACAAGTCACTTAATCTATAGTGATCCATGCATATACAACTTCTACAATGGGAGCCAATATAAACAAACATAGTCACATGAGATAAAATAGTTTGCAAAATATAATTTAGGATAATATCCTCATGTCTAGCATTCTTGTTGTGCCTCTATACCCCACATAAGGTAGAAATCCCCCTTTGAACTCCCCCCATTAAGGTTCTATGGGGAAATTCCATGGCACCAGAGGGCCTTTATTTTCAGCTTGAATGGCATTCAAATTGGCAAAACTTTTATGCCCCACTTACCTCATGGCATCAATCACAAAGACCATTTATTACCATAAATTTGACCTTATAACTTAGAGCACCATGGATCTTTTGTGGTACTTGAGGAGTAAGTATTGAGTATATCTAACATGAATGGCCTTTTTTTGTTATATCCTTTGTAATTTCAAACTTCATAAATGATCATCTATTGAGAAAATTAACCAATAAAATGTCAATTATTGTGAACTTGAACATACTCTATATAAAAGCAAAAATTGAATAATCACCAAGAGAAATTATAAATGCACAACTACAAAAATGTGAGAGTAGACATGTTTTCATTACAAATATCAAATCTTACAAAATTTACAAATTATTGGTATCAATGATTGTACAACTTGAAGTGCTTGCAAATGCAAGAATGCAACACAAAATTTGCGATGCTCATCCATGATGTAAAGCATTTCTAGACCAATTCTAGATCAAGAGGATTTTTAGATATCTTAGAAGGAGAGAAGGGATAAGAGAAGAAGGTATATACAATCTCTAACATGAATTGATTGTCCTACTTTTTACAAGGTTCTTGAAAGTGCAAAAACCATGAGATACAATGACTAGGGCCCAAGAAGTGACATTATCAGGTTGCAAAAGAACTATGACAATGAGAGTTCTATTCCATCTTTGCTCCAATCTACAAGGACTTCCATTTTGTATTCCATTCTTCTGCCCACCTGTAATCAATTTGCAAGAAATTGAAGTCATTAAAGTAAAATAAACAATAATGAAAAGATTACTTTAACAAAAGCACGAAACATTTCTCACCTTATGTCCTTGAATTTTGAATTTGGATTGAGTTAGTCCTTCAAAGCCCATAATCATCAAGTGTTCTCTCAAATTAGCCAAGGTCCAATGATTATTCACTAAAATAGTTTCGGTTTCATTATTGGACAATCTAAGCTTTATTTCAAATAAATGTAAAGATCCCTCTGAACTTTGAAATGGTATCCAGCTGCCAAGTTTGCACATCCAATGATCATAGTAGAAACTGATGTATAATGAAGTACATTGTTTCAAATATCGAAATCCTATACCTGTTCCACCTATTTTACAAAGATATTTATCACCTTTTGCAATTCCTTCTATCAAACCCCAATCTTCACCAAGAAGACTTTCGACTTGCTCATATGTGATATCTTTACACATGAACATGGTGGAAGTCTCTTGGAATGAGAATCCTTGGAATAAATATACAAAACAATGAATGGGAAAAGACCAGTGCAAAC
>CM035424.1:147101667-147129167 GCA_020310875.1 Ceratopteris richardii | reverse complement strand
GAAACGCAAAATTCTCTATATAAAAGCTGCTTTCATCTCGTGAATTCTGCTTTTCATCTTCGTCAGACGCAAAATTCTCTATATAAGGCAAAGTTTCAACATATCTCGTCTCAGACTTCGGAACCGATAACGTTTTACTCGGTGGATGCCATTGCTGAAATAAATTAGAACGCTTGTGAAGGTATGGTGAAACGAATAACCGCTGATACTCTTGTTCGCGTCAAAGTTGACAGCATCGATGGATGTCAATGCACGTACTCCAATTCAGAAGACAACGCTCGTCTACATGCAAGCGAAGCTCATGATCAAGACGAACCCCACGTCCTGCACAACGTGAATGAGATTCAGTCCGACTTCATTGTTCTCGATGCCGCGAGCCGTAAGAGCTTCGAAGAAGCATTAGCGGAGCTCTTCGAAGAAGCATTAGCGGAGGTCTTGGATTTGCTAGCCGAAGAGATTTCCAATGACAGGAGCGACTCAACTCATAACAACCTGAGAACAACAGAAGAAGAAGGAGAAGACTTCTCTAAGATTTCCAATGGCAGGAGCGACTCAACTCATAACAACCTGAGTACAACAGAAGAAGAAGGAGAAGACTTCTGTAGTGCATATTTTGCTGACTTCCGCGAAGATAAGGAAGCTCTCATCAACTGCCTCCTTCAATTGGAAACGCATTACTCTGACAGGACAGATATGTTTAACCACATTAATCATGATGATACCTACATCGGCAACATTGGCGAACACATTCATGATGAGCAGGCGAACCAAGACTTCCTCTCAGAGCTTTCTGACAATGCTATTAACGACAATGCTATTTTTTTTAAATGGAGGTTCGGCCGAGGCCTACTCCTCCGGACTTTAACTTTGAAATTGCAACTGTACAAGGAATGGCATAGTATCCATGGGACCTCCCTTATCCCACAAGAACACGGGTTTACAAGACTACGTTAGACAGCGGTCACAACTACCGCAGGGATGGTCAAACGGTGGCCAACATGTTTCCAGGATTCAAATGTCCATGTTGCTGCTAGGGGTTGAACCCTCGCCCCTGCCTCAAGAGGCAAGAGGCCCAACCACCAGGCCAGCGAACCGGGACACTTTTGTGGCTTTTTTTTAAATGGAGGTTCAGCCGAAGCCTACTCCCCCGGACTTTAACTTTGAAATTGCAACTGTACAAGTGAATGGGCATAGTACCTGCGGGACCCCCCGTATCCCACAAAGCAGGGGTTAGACAAGGTTACAACTGAATGAGACATAGTTACAACTGGGTTTAACTGGCCTAAACCATAACATGTCCAGCCTGGGACTTGAACCCTGGACCTCTGCTTCAAGAGGCCAAAGCTCAACCAACTGTCCTAGAGGACGTGGACTCTTTTTTTTGTGGCTTTTGACGATGCTTTCGTCCATCACTTTAAAGACTGGAGGCCACTAGGAGTTTTACGTGAATTCTGCTTTTCAAGTTCGTCAAACGCAAAATTCTCTATATAAAAGCTGCTTTCATCTCGTGAATTCTGCTTTTCATCTTCGTCAGACGCAAAATTCTCTATATAAGGCAAAGTTTCAACATATCTCGTCTCAGACTTCGGAACCGATAACAACAAAAGAAGAAGGAGAAGACTTCTCTAAGATTTCCAATGGCAGGAGCGACTCAACTCATAACAACCTGAGTACAACAGAAGAAGAAGGAGAAGACTTCTCTAGTGCATATTTTGCTGACTTCCGCGAAGATGAGGAAGCTCTCATCAACTGCCTCCTTCAATTGGAAACGCATTACTCTGACAGGACAGATATGTTTAACCACATTAATCATGATGATACCTACATCGGCAACATTGGCGAACACATTCATGATGAGCAGGCGAACCAAGACTTCCTCTCAGAGCTTTCTGACAATGCTATTAACGACAGCAACACAGCCGTCGAGTATCAACCCGCAGCTCAGTCAGACATTGAAGGTCCACCTGTTGTTTTTGTAAAACGTAAGGACCTTCGTGGAAGCTCCTTTACCTGTGCTGTTTGCATGGACTAGATTGTACCTGGTCAACCAGCACAGGAGTTGCCTTGTCTGCATCTGTTTCACGACGAATGCATTATACACTGGCTGGACATTCAAAAGTCATGTCCAACGTGCAGATTTGAGCTCGACGCTGCAGAAACTATCTAGCATGAACGGACCTTTTGCTAAATAGTTGCTGCATGTCCAACGTGCAGATTTGAGCAGATGAGATGCAACATCCAGCTTTGAGTCTATTATAGAAATCACAGTGCTATGCAAGGCTAAAGTGTACTATTAGAAGTAGATCTACGTTGATTTGATTGATACCATCTCTTTGATCGACTGTATTGACAACATACTCATGATCAATGTGTTCTAGTATATATCTTTTTTTTTTTTTGTATGAACTTGAATATGTATTGAATATGTATTAAGAATGCATGATAAGGGAATCAAGAGCTTCATAGACGTTACGTATTCTCTTGATGAAAATTTTATAGTGTAGTTATGGGTCTATAGAAACTGAGTTTATTTATTCATTGTGACATACACGTGAATGTGTCTGAATACATACACATGAGGTGTCTCAGGTTAGCATGCTTTTATGAGATGGTTAGCGGTTTCTCTTTCCAAAATAACGTAGTTTGTAGTCCGGAATCATTAATACACGTGTTCCTCTAGCAATATTGTGAAGAGAGATGGTGGATGAAATCCAAAGATGAGTAGGTGCCGCTACAACCAGCTTCACACCAGCCAACTGAGACTTCAGAGTTGATTAGTAGACCCTTTGAGCTTCCTAAATCCACCAAAATATCAGCCAAGTACTTTGGAACATGTATCCCAAAAGTTTAAGTCAAGACAGACTAGTTGCGAAATGACTAGCTCCCAAAACTTGCTATTTTTGGACATACACCTGCTGGAAAAAATGAACAGTGCTCTCACCCTGGTAGGAATTAGAAAACTTCCTTTTGGGCATAGCAAATAGACTTAGCAAGCTTCCCAATCCAAGTTAAAACACTTCAAATGATGGACTGAGCACTGAGAACAAGTTTCCTCAATTTCTGGAACATTCCCACAATTCTCGGGGCTCTGCAGAGATAGACCAGTAAGCAGTAAAATGCAGATAGCTCCAAAAGTATTAATCCAATGACCTTGAAAATTTATATGCACAAAGTAGACAGTACAAGCTATCCAACGCAAGTTAAATCACTGAAAAAGTTTTAGTAGAACTCGAGATATGACCTTCTGAAGTTACTGCTCTGAGTGAGTATAGCAGAGAACAAAACAGAGAAGTAGATGATAATAAATGTATAGATTCACATATGATTACAACCACATTGGCAATGAATCTTTGCACAATGGGAGTAGAATGATAGAGCTATGGAGTAAGCTCTTCAATCTCTATAAAATGACATGAAGTGGTCACGTACAAGGCTTGCTAATCGCCTCTTCCTTCTTGCTCCTTTTATAGCTATTCTTGGAGGGAGTTTTGAATTCCAATTCGAATGGCTCCACCTAAAAGTGATCCCCAAAGTTAGGAGATATTCCCTCAGCTCCAAAATTCATGATTTTAGGTAGATAGGGCCACGACTTTTCTTTTACATCATGGATGAGGTAAGTCATCCTTTTCCTTTTTTCTTTTTCCATTTACAAGAGATAAAATGTACTCTTTTACAAGAGGTGTTCACATGACTACTCATGTGACTTACAAATGAGGATAATATCAAATATATCAAGCATGTAGGCTTGGGTAAAATGCACCAACAGCTCCCCCTCAAGCCTAACATGCTTGGCCTCCAAATAAGTCTTCAATCGTCCTTGATTTCCTGCAAGCCAATCATCAACTTGAATCTACTTAACTTCATACCATCAAGAGCTTTAGTCAACATGTCGGCACATTGCATACCTGTAGAGACATAGGATAGTTGAATATCCTTGCTCATTAGCTTCTCCCTTACGTAATGGTAGTGGACTTCAATATGCTTGGTTCAAGCATGGTATACCGGATTAGCTGCTAGATGTAGTGAGCTTGTGTTGTCACCAAAAATATGAGGTGTTGAAGAATGAAGTCCAAGATCTGTGTACAAAGACTTTAACCACATGATTTCTTGAGTTGCATTAGCCAAACCTCTATATTCGGCTTCGGTAGAAGATAATGCCACGGTTGGTTGCTTCTTCGATGACCAAGAAATGATTTTTGAACCTGCAAATGATATATATCCGGATGTGCTTCTTCTATCATCTCTAGATCCGGCCCAATCTGCATCTGAGTAGACCTTTAGCTCAATATCTGAAGTATATGAATAGAACAAACCTTCGTTCATGGTCCCCTTTAGGTACTTGAGGACTCTCTTGGCCGCTTCCATATGTGGTCTTCTCGGCTTATGCATAAACTGACTCAATATGCTAACACTATAGCATATATCCACCCTTGTGAGTGTTGCATAGTTCAAACTTCCAACCAAGCTTTGATAGCTTGTGATGTCTTCAATTGGCTCTCCTTCATAAGCACTAAGCTTATGATTTTGCTCCATAGGTGTACCTGCACACTTGGTATTTTCCATCTTGAACTTGACGAGCATGTCATGCACATGCTTCCTTTGTGTGATGTATATACCTGAATCTGTGTAGGTCAACTCCAATCCAAGAAAATAAGTGAGTGGTCCGAGGTCACTTATTTTGAACTCCTCCTTCATTTGAGCCTTTACTTGTTTGATTCCTTCAAGATCATTGCCTGTGATAATAATATCATCAACATACACACATAAATAGATCACTTCAGATCTATTCCTCTTTATGAACAAAGAGGTATCCGCCTTGCTAGCTTTGAATCCTTGGTCCTGCAAATAAGTCACCAATCTGAAATTCCAAGCTCTTGGAGCTTGCTTCAATCCATACAAAGCTTTCTTTAGTTTGCATACATAGTTAGGATGATGTACATCCTCATATCCAGGAGGTTGTGCCATATACACTTCCTCAGAAATCCATCCATTCAAGAAAGCATTCTTTACATCAAGTTGATAAAGATTCCAATTTCTAGATGCAGCAAGACTTATGAGAACCCTAATTGTAGGCATTTTTGCAACAGGAGAGAAAGTCTCCTCATAATCAATACCATGGGTTTGAGCAAACCCTTTAGCAACTAACCTTGCTTTGTGTCTATTTATACTTCCATTTGGATTCCTCTTGATTTTGTATATCCATCGAGATCCGATTATCTTCATAGATGGCTTGTTAGGTACAAGCTCCCAAGTGTCATTCTCCTTCAAGGCTTCCATTTCTTCATCCATTGCATCTCTCCAAGCTTTCTTGCTTTGTGCTTCTTCAAATGTGGTAGGTTCTTTATTGGTTGAATCCTTTGCAATGTAGATTGAGTGCTTGGTGACCAAAGAAGTATCATAACCAAACCTCTCTGGTTTCTTCTTCTCCCTTGAAGACCTTCTAAGTGGTTGATGTGAGCTCTCGGGTCCATATGTAGCATCCTGCATCTTTGCTTTACCTTTGTTCTTCCATAATAGATTTAGTCTTTCCAAGTCTTCTAGGTCAATCTCCGAATCACTTTCTTCAAGCTGCTTTGGTTCCTTTGGTTGAAGTGATGGAAAATCTTCATCCAGGTCATATGGCAGCTTCACTTTCCTGTCATCATCAAACCATGATTTGTTTTCATCAAAAATTACATCTCTACTCACAGAAAATCCTTTATTGGTTGGATTGTACAATCTATATCCTTTTTGGTTTTGATCATAACCAATGAATACACACTTCTCTGCCTTGGTATCCAATTTCCCTCTTACTTGAGAAGGAATGTGAGCATAGGCTAAGCATCCAAAGATTTTTCAATGCTCCAGACTAGGTCTTCTTCCATTCCACACTTCATATGGAGTGGTTCCATCTAGTGACTTAGATGGAAGTCTATTTATGAGATATGTGGCTGTCGACACAGCCTCTGCCCATAGATAGTTCGGCAATCCCTTTTCGTTGAGCATGGACCTTGCAGCTTCGACAATAGCTCTGTTCCTCCTCTCTGCTACACCATTGAGTTCGGGTGTATACCTTGTAGTGACTTCCCTTTTAATGCCTCTTTCATGCAAGAAGGCATCAAATTCAGAAGAGAAGTATTCTCCTCCACCATCTGATCTGAGTCTTTTCAAAGTCCTACCTGTTTGGTTTTCAACAAGAGCAATATACTTCTTAAAGCAATTAAACACTTCATCCTTGTGCTTCATGAAAAACAGAATGGTCCACCTGCTACAATCATCTATGAAAGACACATAATATCTTGAGCCTGATATAGATGGCTCCTTACTTGGGCCCCACACATCCGTGTGCACTAGATCCAAAGGATTTTGATACATATATCCTTTCTTATTGAAAGGTTGTCTATGAGCCTTGCCGAGTTGACAAGCTTCACACTTATAAATCATGTGTTGCCTTGTGATATTAGGCAAACCAAGTACACTTTGGTCCCTGCAAATCTGTTTGAGTGTCCTGTCACCAATGTGAGCAAGCCTTTTGTGCCATATCTCCAACTCTATAAGTGTTTGAGATCCATAGCTAAACAAAGCTATGTTCTTTGTATCTTCCACTTCAAAAGTGAAAAGCCTTCCTGTCTTTTCTCCTTTGGCAATCCTTCGAAAGCCTTGCCTTGGGTCTTCAACATATGCTCCAAATTGATTGAATCTAACCTGCAATCCTTTTTCAACAACCTGTCCAACACTTATTAAATTTTTGGTAATTGTAGGGACATACAAGACTTTGCTTAAGAGGTTCATATTCCCATCTGATGTCTTCACATTACCTATCTTCTCCACTGAGTGCTTTGTGTCATCTCCTGTCTGCACTTCATGCTTGTTATGAGGATCTTCCAAATCAGAAAGTAAAGCCACATTTCCTGCTACATGGTTCGAGCATCCTGAATCAATGTAAAATATGTGATCATCATCCTTAACCTTCTTCGCTGATAGATTCATAATCAATAATGAATCTTCTTGACTTTGGTCCTCTGCATAGTTATTGTAATCTCCTCTTCCTCTATGGCCACTTTGATAGTTGTTGTTGTTGTAATTGTTGTTGTAGTAGTTGTTGTTGTTGTAGCCTCCATTGTATCTACCTCTATTTGATCCATAGCCACCTCTATTGAATCCTCTTCCTCTTGAGTTCCACGGGTTCCTGAAACATTCTTCAGTAGTATAGTTAGATAAGCCACATATGTTGCAAGGTTGAGATGATTGGAATCTCCCCCTGCCTTGCTTTCCACCTCTGCCTCTTCCTCTAGCTCTTCCTCTACCTGCAAAGTTTGCTTGGAAAGAGCTTCCTTCATCTTCATTCTTCCTATTCTTTGACTTGTCCTTGACCTTAGCTTTATCAGAATATAAGGCAGAAGTTTGATTACCTCTTGAGGACTCACCACCTTTGCTAATCTTTGCTTCATGAGTGAAGAGTTAGCCCATGAGTGTGTTGAGGTCGGGTACATGCATATCCATGTATAAATCCATGGCTGTTGTGAATGACTCCCACTTGTCGTCTGCTTTGATTCCATTCATGATTTGTCTTATGATTTGCTCCTCTTCAATTACCTCTCCAATGCTTCCAAGTTGGTCGGAAATCTCCTTCATCTTTGTGACATAATCAGTCACATTTTGCTTCGGGCTTTTCTTCATTGTTGTGAACTCCATCCACAATTGGTTCTTCCTTGCTCGAGTGTTGGAAGAGAAGAAAGAAGCAAGTGCATTCCAGGTCTCTCTTGATGTCTTGCATCCCTTGACATGAGGTAAAAGAAAATCAGAGATTGAGTTTAGAATATAGGACCTTGCAAGTGCATCCTTCGAACACCAATTTGAAAGTCCTTCCACTTCTTCATGTGATGGTTGCCCTTTGTTCCTCATGGTTGGCATTGCTTCATCTCCGGATATGAATCCATATAGATTCCTCCCTTGAAGGTAAGCCTCCATCCTTAGAGACCATGCCGGGTAGTTGTTTCGATCCAATTTGTCAATTGTTGATGGAAATCCATCTCCCATGTTGCTTGACTATGCTCTGATACCACTGTGAAGAGAGATGGTGGATGCAATCCAAAGATGAGTAGGTGCCGCTACAACCAGCTTCACACCAGCCAACTGAGACTTCAGAGTTGATTAGTAGACCCTTTGAGCTTCCTAAATCCACCAAAATATCAGCCAAGTACTTTGGAACATGTATCCCAAAAGTTTAAGTCAAGACAGACTAGTTGCGAAATGACTAGCTCCCAAAACTTGCTATTTTTGGACATACATCTGCTAGAAAAAATGAACAGTGCTCTCAACCTGGTAGGAATTAGAAAACTTCCTTTTGGGCATAGCAAATAGACTTAGCAAGCTTCCCAATCCAAGTTAAAACACTTCAAATGATGGACTGAGCACTGAGAACAAGTTTCATCAATTTCTGGAACATTCCCACAATTCTCGGGGCTCTGCAGAGATAGACCAGTAAGCAGTAAAATGCAGATAGCTCCAAAAGTATTAATCCAATGACCTTGAAAATTTTTATGCACAATGTAGACAATACAAGCTATCCAACGCAAGTTAAATCACTGAAAAAGTTTCAGTAGAACTCGAGATATGACCTTCTGAAGTTACTCCTCTGAGTGAGTATAGCAGAGAACAAAACAGAGAAGTAGATGATAATAAATGTATAGATTCACATATGATTACAACCACATTGGCAATGAATCTTTGCACAATGGGAGTAGAATGATAGAGCTATGGAGTAAGCTCTTCAATCTCTACAAAATGACATGAAGTGGTCACGTACAAGGCTTGCTAATCGCCTCTTCCTTCTTGCTCCTTTTATAGCTATTCTTGGAGGGAGTTTTGAATTCCAATTCGAATGGCTCCACCTAAAAGTGATCCCCAAAGTTAGGAGATATTCCCTCAGCTCCAAAATTCATGATTTTAGGTAGATAGGGCCACGACTTTTCTTTTACATCATGGATGAGGTAAGTCATCCTTTTCCTTTTTTCTTTTTCCATTTACAAGAGATAAAATGTACTCTTTTACAAGAGGTGTTCACATGACTACTCATGTGACTTACAAATGAGGATAATATCAAATATATCAAGCATGTAGGCTTGGGTAAAATTCACCAACAGCTCCCCCTCAAGCCTAACATGCTTGGGCTCCAAATAAGTCTTCAATTGTCCTTGATTTCCTGCAAGCCAATCATCAACTTGAATCTACTTAACTTCATACCATCAAGAGCTTTAGTCAACATGTCGGCACATTGCATATCTGTAGAGACATAGGATAGTTGAATATCCTTGCTCATTAGCTTCTCCCTTACGTAATGGTAGTGGACTTCAATATGCTTGGTTCTAGCATGGTATACCAGATTAGCTGCTAGATGTAGTGAGCTTGTGTTGTCACCAAAAATATGAGGTGTTGAAGAATGAAGTCCAAGATCTGTGTACAAAGACTTTAACCACATGATTTCTTGAGTTGCATTAGCCAAACCTCTATATTCGGCTTCGGTAGAAGATAATGCCACGGTTGGTTGCTTCTTCGATGACCAAGAAATGATTTTTGAACCTGCAAATGATATATATCCGGATGTGCTTCTTCTATCATCTCTAGATCCGGCCAAATCTGCATCTGAGTAGACCTTTAGCTCAATATCTGAAGTATATGAATAGAACAAACCTTCGTTCATGGTCCCCTTTAGGTACTTGAGGACTCTCTTGGCCGCTTCCATATGTGGTCTTCTCGGCTTATGCATAAACTGACTCAATATGCTAACACTATAGCATATATCCACCCTTGTGAGTGTTGCATAGTTCAAACTTCCAACCAAGCTTTGATAGCTTGTGATGTCTTCAATTGGCTCTCCTTCATAAGCACTAAGCTTATGATTTTGCTCCATAGGTGTACCTACACACTTGGTATTTTCCATCTTGAACTTGACGAGCATGTCATGCACATACTTCCTTTGTGTGATGTATATACCTGAATCTGTGTAGGTCAACTCCAATCCAAGAAAATAAGTGAGTGGTCCGAGGTCACTTATTTTGAACTCCTCCTTCATTTGAGCCTTTACTTGTTTGATTCCTTCAAGATCATTGCCTTTGATAATAATATCATCAACATACACACATAAATAGATCACTTCAGATCCATTCCTCTTTATGAACAAAGAGGTATCCGCCTTGCTAGCTTTGAATCCTTGGTCCTGCAAATAAGTCACCAATCTGAAATTCCAAGCTCTTGGAGCTTGCTTCAATCCATACAAAGCTTTCTTTAGTTTGCATACATAGTTAGGATGATGTACATCCTCATATCCAGGAGGTTGTGCCATATACACTTCCTCAGAAATCCATCCATTCAAGAAAGCATTCTTTACATCAAGTTGATAAAGATTCCAATTTCTAGATGCAGCAAGACTTATGAGAACCCTAATTGTAGGCATTTTTGCAACAGGAGAGAAAGTCTCCTCATAATCAATACCATGGGTTTGAGCAAATCCTTTAGCAACTAACCTTGCTTTGTGTCTATTTATACTTCCATCTGGATTCCTCTTGATTTTGTATATCCATCGAGATGCGATTATCTTCATAGATGGCTTGTTAGGTACAAGCTCCCAAGTGTCATTCTCCTTCAAGGCTTCCATTTCTTCATCCATTGCATCTCTCCAAGCTTTCTTGCTTTGTGCTTCTTCAAATGTGGTAGGTTCTTCATTGGTTGAATCCTTTGCAATGTAGATTGAGTGCTTGGTGACCAAAGAAGTATCATAACCAAACCTCTCTGGTTTCTTCTTCTCCCTTGAAGACCTTCTAAGTGGTTGATGTGAGCTCTCGGGTCCATATGTAGCATCCTGCATCTTTGCTTTACCTTTGTTCTTCCATAATAGCTTTAGTCTTTCCAAGTCTTCTAGGTCAATCTCCGAATCACTTTCTTCAAGCTGCTTTGGTTCCTTTGGTTGAAGTGATGGAAAATCTTCATCCAGGTCATATGGCAGCTTCACTTTCCTGTCATCATCAAACCATGATTTGTTTTCATCAAAAATTACATCTCTACTCACAGAAAATCCTTTATTGGTTGGATTGTACAATCTATATCCTTTTTGGTTTTGATCATAACCAATGAATACACACTTCTCTGCCTTGGGATCCAATTTTTCCCTCTTACTTGAGAAGGAATGTGAGCATAGGCTAAGCATCCAAAGATTTTGCAATGCTCCAGACTAGGTCTTCTTCCATTCCACACTTCATATAGAGTGGTTCCATCTAGTGACTTAGATGGAAGTCTATTTATGAGATATGTGGCTGTCGACACAGCCTCTGCCCATAGGTAGTTCGGCAATCCCTTTTCGTTGAGCATGGACCTTGCAGCTTCGACAATAGCTCTGTTCCTCCTCTCTGCTACACCATTGAGTTCGGGTGTATACCTTGTAGTGACTTCCCTTTTAATGCCTCTTTCATGCAAGAAGGCATCAAATTCAGAAGAGAAGTATTCTCCTCCACCATCTGATCTGAGTCTTTTCAAAGTCCTACCTGTTTGGTTTTCAACAAGAGCAATATAATTCTTAAAGCAATTAAACACTTCATCCTTGTGCTTCATGAAAAATAGAATGGCAATCCTTCGAAAGCCTTGCCTTGGGTCTTCAACATATGCTCCAAATCGATTGAATCTAACTTGCAATCCTTTTTCAACAACCTGTCCAACACTTATTAAATTTTTGGTAATTGTAGGGACATACAAGACTTTGCTTAAGAGGTTCATATTCCCATCTGATGTCTTCACATTACCTATCTTCTCCACTGAGTGCTTTGTGTCATCTCCTGTCTGCACTTCATGCTTGTTATGAGGATCTTCCAAATCAGAAAGTAAAGCCACATTTCCTGCTACATGGTTCGAGCATCCTGAATCAATGTAAAATATGTGATCATCATCCTTACCCTTCTTCGCTGATAGATTCATAATCAATAATGAATCTTCTTGACTTTGGTCCTCTGCATAGTTATTGTAATCTCTTCTTCCTCTATGGCCACTTTGATAGTTGTTGTTGTTGTTGTAATTGTTGTTGTAGTAGTTGTTGTTGTTGTAGCCTCCATTGTATCTACCTCTATTTGATCCATAGCCACCTCTATTGAATCCTCTTCCTCTTGAGTTCCACGGGTTCCTGAAACATTCTTTAGTAGTATGGTTATATAAGCCACATATGTTGCAAGGTTGAGATGATTGGAATCTCCCCCTGCCTTGCTTTCCACCTCTGCCTCTTCCTCTAGCTCTTCCTCTACCTGCAAAGTTTGCTTGGAAAGAGCTTCCTTCATCTTCATTCTTCCTATTCTTTGACTTGTCCTTGACCATAGCTTTATCAGAATATAACGCAGAATTTTGATTACCTCTTGAGGACTCACCACCTTTGCTAATCTTTGCTTCATGAGTGAAGAGTTGGCCCATGAGTGTGTTGAGGTCGGGTACATGCATATCCATGTATAAATCCATGGCTGTTGTGAATGACTCCCACTTGTCGTCTGCTTTGATTCCATTCATGATTTGTCTTATGATTTGCTCCTCTTCAATTACCTCTCCAATGCTTCCAAGTTGGTCGGAAATCTCCTTCATCTTTGTAACATAATCAGTCACATTTTGCTTCGGGCTTTTCTTCATTGTTGTGAACTCCATCCACAATTGGTTCTTCCTTGCTCGAGTGTTGGAAGAGAAGAAAGAAGCAAGTGCATTCCAGGTCTCTCTTGATGTCTTGCATCCCTTGACATGAGGTAAAAGAAAATCAGAGATTGAGTTTAGAATATAGGACCTTGCAAGTGCATCCTTCCAACACCAATTTGAAAGTCCTTCCACTTCTTCATGTGATGATTGCCCTTTGTTCCTCATGGTTGGCATTGCTTCATCTCCGGATATGAATCCATATAGATTCCTCCCTTGAAGGTAAGCCTCCATCCTTAGAGACCATGCCGGGTAGTTGTTTCGATCCAATTTGTCAATTGTTGATGGAAATCCATCTCCCATGTTGCTTGACTATGCTCTGATACCACTGTGAAGAGAGATGGTGGATGCAATCCAAAGATGAGTAGGTGCCGCTACAACCAGCTTCACACCAGCCAACTGAGACTTCAGAGTTGATTAGTAGACCCTTTGAGCTTCCTTAATCCACCAAAATATCAGCCAAGTACTTTGGAACATGTATCCCAAAAGTTTAAGTCAAGACAGACTAGTTGCGAAATGACTAGCTCCCAAAACTTGCTATTTTTGGACATACACCTGCTGGAAAAAATGAACAGTGCTCTCAACCTGGTAGGAATTAGAAAACTTCCTTTTGGGCATAGCAAATAGACTTAGCAAGCTTCCCAATCCAAGTTAAAACACTTCAAATGATGGACTGAGCACTGAGAACAAGTTTCATCAATTTCTGGAACATTCCCACAATTCTCGGGGCTCTCCAGAGATAGACCAGTAAGCAATAAAATGCAGATAGCTCCAAAAGTATTAATCCAATGACCTTGAAAATTTATATGCACAAGCTATCTAACGCAAGTTAAATTTTTGAAAAAGGTTCAGTAGAACTCGAGATATGACCTTCTGAAGTTACTGCTCTGAGTGAGTATAGCAGAGAACAAAACAGAGAAGTAGATGATAATAAATGTATAGATTCACATATGATTACAACCACATTGGCAATGAATCTTTGCACAATGGGAGTAGAATGATAGAGCTATGGAGTAAGCTCTTCAATCTCTACAAAATGACATGAAGTGGTCACGTACAAGGCTTGCTAATCGCCTCTTCCTTCTTGCTCCTTTTATAGCTATTCTTGGAGGGAGTTTTGAATTCCAATTCGAATGGCTCCACCTAAAAGTGATCCCCAAAGTTAGGAGATATTCCCTCAGCTCCAAAATTCATGATTTTAGGTAGATAGGGCCATGACGTTTCTTTTACATCATGGATGAGGTAAGTCATCCTTTTCCTTTTTTCTTTTTCCATTTACAAGAGATAAAATGTACTCTTTTACAAGAGGTGTTCACATGACTACTCATGTGACTTACAAATGAGGATAATATCAAATATATCAAGCATGTAGGCTTGGGTAAAATGCACCAACAGCTCCCCCTCAAGCCTAACATGCTTGGCCTCCAAATAAGTCTTCAATTGTCCTTGATTTCCTGCAAGCCACATCAACTTGAATCTACTTAACTTCATACCATCAAGAGCTTTAGTCAACATGTCGGCACATTGCATATCTGTAGAGACATAGGATAGTTGAATATCCTTGCTCATTAGCTTCTCCCTTACGTAATGGTAGTGGACTTCAATATGCTTGGTTCTAGCATGGTATACCAGATTAGCTGCTAGATGTAGTGAGCTTGTGTTGTCACCAAAAATATGAGGTGTTGAAGAATGAAGTCCAAGATCTGTGTACAAAGACTTTAACCACATGATTTCTTGAGTTGCATTAGCCAAACCTCTATATTCGGCTTTGGTAGAAGATAATGCCACGGTTGGTTGCTTCTTCGATGACCAAGAAATGATTTTTGAACCTGCAAATGATATATATCCGGATGTGCTTCTTCTATCATCTCTAGATCCGGCCCAATCTGCATCTGAGTAGACCTTTAGCTCAATATCTGAAGTATATGAATAGAACAAACCTTCGTTCATGGTCCCCTTTAGGTACTTGAGGACTCTCTTGGCCGCTTCCATATGTGGTCTTCTCGGCTTATGCATAAACTGACTCAATATGCTAATATTATAGCATATATCCACCCTTGTGAGTGTTGCATAGTTCAAACTTCCAACCAAGCTTTGATAGCTTGTGATGTCTTCAATTGGCTCTCCTTCATAAGCACTAAGCTTATGATTTTGCTCCATAGGTGTACCTGCACACTTGGTATTTTCCATCTTGAACTTGACGAGCATGTCATGCACATACTTCCTTTGTGTGATGTATATACCTGAATCTGTGTAGGTCAACTCCAATCCAAGAAAATAAGTGAGTGGTCCGAGGTCACTTATTTTGAACTCCTCCTTCATTTGAGCCTTTACTTGTTTGATTCCTTCAAGATCATTGCCTGTGATAATAATATCATCAACATACACACATAAATAGATCACTTTAGATCCATTCCTCTTTATGAACAAAGAGGTATCCGCCTTGCTAGCTTTGAATCCTTGGTCCTGCAAATAAGTCACCAATCTGAAATTCCAAGCTCTTGGAGCTTGCTTCAATCCATACAAAGCTTTCTTTAGTTTGCATACATAGTTAGGATGATGTACATCCTCATATCCAGGAGGTTGTGCCATATACACTTCCTCAGAAATCCATCCATTCAAGAAAGCATTCTTTACATCAAGTTGATAAAGATTCCAATTTCTAGATGCAGCAAGACTTATGAGAACCCTAATTGTAGGCATTTTTGCAACAGGAGAGAAAGTCTCCTCATAATCAATACCATGGGTTTGAGCAAACCCTTTAGCAACTAACCTTGCTTTGTGTCTATTTATACTTCCATTTGGATTCCTCTTGATTTTGTATATCCATCGAGATCCGATTATCTTCATAGATGGCTTGTTAGGTACAAGCTCCCAAGTGTCATTCTCCTTCAAGGCTTCCATTTCTTCATCCATTGCATCTCTCCAAGCTTTCTTGCTTTGTGCTTCTTCAAATGTGGTAGGTTCTTCATTGGTTGAATCCTTTGCAATGTAGATTGAGTGCTTGGTGACCAAAGAAGTATCATAACACCTCTCTGGTTTCTTCTTCTCCCTTGAAGACCTTCTAAGTGGTTGATGTGAGCTCTCGGGTCCATATGTAGCATCCTGCATCTTTGCTTTACCTTTGTTCTTCCATAATAGATTTAGTCTTTCCAAGTCTTCTAGGTCAATCTCCGAATCACTTTCTTCAAGCTGCTTTGGTTCCTTTGGTTGAAGTGATGGAAAATCTTCATCCAGGTCATATGGCAGCTTCACTTTCCTGTCATCATCAAACCATGATTTGTTTTCATCAAAAATTACATCTCTACTCACAGAAAATCCTTTATTGGTTGGATTGTACAATCTATATCCTTTTTGGTTTTGATCATAACCAATGAATACACACTTCTCTGCCTTGGTATCCAATTTCCCTCTTACTTGAGAAGGAATGTGAGCATAGGCTAAGCATCCAAAGATTTTTCAATGCTCCAGACTAGGTCTTCTTCCATTCCACACTTCATATGGAGTGGTTCCATCTAGTGACTTAGATGGAAGTCTATTTATGAGATATGTGGCTGTCGACACAGCCTCTGCCCATAGATAGTTCGGCAATCCCTTTTCGTTGAGCATGGACCTTGCAGCTTCGACAATAGCTCTGTTCCTCCTCTCTGCTACACCATTGAGTTCGGGTGTATACCTTGTAGTGACTTCCCTTTTAATGCCTCTTTCATGCAAGAAGGCATCAAATTCAGAAGAGAAGTATTCTCCTCCACCATCTGATCTGAGTCTTTTCAAAGTCCTACCTGTTTGGTTTTCAACAAGAGCAATATACTTCTTAAAGCAATTAAACACTTCATCCTTGTGCTTCATGAAAAACAGAATGGTCCACCTGCTACAATCATCTATGAAAGACACATAATATCTTGAGCCTGATATAGATGGCTCCTTACTTGGGTCCCACACATCCGTGTGCACTAGATCCAAAGGATTTTGATACATATATCCTTTCTTATTGAAAGGTTGTCTATGAGCCTTGCCGAGTTGACAAGCTTCACACTTATAAATCATGTGTTGCCTTGTGATATTAGGCAAACCAAGTACACTTTGGTCCCTGCAAATCTGTTTGAGTGTCCTGTCACCAATGTGAGCAAGCCTTTTGTGCCATATCTCCAACTCTATAAGTGTTTGAGATCCATAGCTAAACAAAGCTATGTTCTTTGTATCTTCCACTTCAAAAGTGAAAAGCCTTCCTGTCTTTTCTCCTTTGGCAATCCTTCGAAAGCCTTGCCTTGGGTCTTCAACATATGCTCCAAATTGATTGAATCTAACCTGCAATCCTTTTTCAACAACCTGTCCAACACTTATTAAATTTTTGGTAATTGTAGGGACATACAAGACTTTGCTTAAGAGGTTCATATTCCCATCTGATGTCTTCACATTACCTATCTTCTCCACTGAGTGCTTTGTGTCATCTCCTGTCTGCACTTCATGCTTGTTATGAGGATCTTCCAAATCAGAAAGTAAAGCCACATTTCCTGCTACATGGTTCGAGCATCCTGAATCAATGTAAAATATGTGATCATCATCCTTAACCTTCTTCGCTGATAGATTCATAATCAATAATGAATCTTCTTGACTTTGGTCCTCTGCATAGTTATTGTAATCTCCTCTTCCTCTATGGCCACTTTGATAGTTGTTGTTGTTGTAATTGTTGTTGTAGTAGTTGTTGTTGTTGTAGCCTCCATTGTATCTACCTCTATTTGATCCATAGCCACCTCTATTGAATCCTCTTCCTCTTGAGTTCCACGGGTTCCTGAAACATTCTTCAGTAGTATAGTTAGATAAGCCACATATGTTGCAAGGTTGAGATGATTGGAATCTCCCCCTGCCTTGCTTTCCACCTCTGCCTCTTCCTCTAGCTCTTCCTCTACCTGCAAAGTTTGCTTGGAAAGAGCTTCCTTCATCTTCATTCTTCCTATTCTTTGACTTGTCCTTGACCTTAGCTTTATCAGAATATAAGGCAGAAGTTTGATTACCTCTTGAGGACTCACCACCTTTGCTAATCTTTGCTTCATGAGTGAAGAGTTAGCCCATGAGTGTGTTGAGGTCGGGTACATGCATATCCATGTATAAATCCATGGCTGTTGTGAATGACTCCCACTTGTCGTCTGCTTTGATTCCATTCATGATTTGTCTTATGATTTGCTCCTCTTCAATTACCTCTCCAATGCTTCCAAGTTGGTCGGAAATCTCCTTCATCTTTGTGACATAATCAGTCACATTTTGCTTCGGGCTTTTCTTCATTGTTGTGAACTCCATCCACAATTGGTTCTTCCTTGCTCGAGTGTTGGAAGAGAAGAAAGAAGCAAGTGCATTCCAGGTCTCTCTTGATGTCTTGCATCCCTTGACATGAGGTAAAAGAAAATCAGAGATTGAGTTTAGAATATAGGACCTTGCAAGTGCATCCTTCCAACACCAATTTGAAAGTCCTTCCACTTCTTCATGTGATGGTTGCCCTTTGTTCCTCATGGTTGGCATTGCTTCATCTCCGGATATGAATCCATATAGATTCCTCCCTTGAAGGTAAGCCTCCATCCTTAGAGACCATGCCGGGTAGTTGTTTCGATCCAATTTGTCAATTGTTGATGGAAATCCATCTCCCATGTTGCTTGACTATGCTCTGATACCACTGTGAAGAGAGATGGTGGATGCAATCCAAAGATGAGTAGGTGCCGCTACAACCAGCTTCACACCAGCCAACTGAGACTTCAGAGTTGATTAGTAGACCCTTTGAGCTTCCTAAATCCACCAAAATATCAGCCAAGTACTTTGGAACATGTATCCCAAAAGTTTAAGTCAAGACAGACTAGTTGCGAAATGACTAGCTCCCAAAACTTGCTATTTTTGGACATACATCTGCTAGAAAAAATGAACAGTGCTCTCAACCTGGTAGGAATTAGAAAACTTCCTTTTGGGCATAGCAAATAGACTTAGCAAGCTTCCCAATCCAAGTTAAAACACTTCAAATGATGGACTGAGCACTGAGAACAAGTTTCATCAATTTCTGGAACATTCCCACAATTCTCGGGGCTCTGCAGAGATAGACGAGTAAGCAGTAAAATGCAGATAGCTCCAAAAGTATTAATCCAATGACCTTGAAAATTTTTATGCACAATGTAGACAATACAAGCTATCCAACGCAAGTTAAATCACTGAAAAAGTTTCAGTAGAACTCAAGATATGACCTTCTGAAGTTACTACTCTGAGTGATTATAGCAGAGAACAAAACAGAGAAGTAGATGATAATAAATGTATAGATTCACATATGATTACAACCACATTGGCAATGAATCTTTGCACAATGGGAGTAGAATGATAGAGCTATGGAGTAACCTCTTCACTCTCTACAAAATGACATGAAGTGGTCACGTACAAGGCTTGCTAATCGCCTCTTCCTTCTTGCTCCTTTTATAGCTATTCTTGGAGGGAGTTTTGAATTCCAATTCGAATGGCTCCACCTAAAAGTGATCCCCAAAGTTAGGAGATATTCCCTCAGCTCCAAAATTCATGATTTTAGGTAGATAGGGCCACGACTTTTCTTTTACATCATGGATGAGGTAAGTCATCCTTTTCCTTTTTTCTTTTTCCATTTACAAGAGATAAAATGTACTCTTTTACAAGAGGTGTTCACATGACTACTCATGTGACTTACAAATGAGGATAATATCAAATATATCAAGCATGTAGGCTTGGGTAAAATGCACCAACAGCTCCCCCTCAAGCCTAACATGCTTGAGCTCCAAATAAGTCTTCAATTGTCCTTGATTTCCTGCAAGCCAATCATCAACTTGAATCTACTTAACTTCATACCATCAAGAGCTTTAGTCAACATGTCGGCACATTGCATATCTGTAGAGACATAGGATAGTTGAATATCCTTGCTCATTAGCTTCTCCCTTACGTAATGGTAGTGGACTTCAATATGCTTGGTTCTAGCATGGTATACCAGATTAGCTGCTAGATGTAGTGAGCTTGTGTTGTCACCAAAAATATGAGGTGTTGAAGAATGAAGTCCAAGATCTGTGTACAAAGACTTTAACCACATGATTTCTTGAGTTGCATTAGCCAAACCTCTATATTCGGCTTCGGTAGAAGATAATGCCACGGTTGGTTGCTTCTTCGATGACCAAGAAATGATTTTTGAGCCTGCAAATGATATATATCCGGATGTGCTTCTTCTATCATCTCTAGATCTGGCCCAATCTGCATCTGAGTAGACCTTTAGCTCAATATCTGAAGTATATGAATAGAACAAACCTTCGTTCATGGTCCCCTTTAGGTACTTGAGGACTCTCTTGGCCGCTTCCATATGTGGTCTTCTCGGCTTATGCATAAACTGACTCAATATGCTAACACTATAGCATATATCCACCCTTGTGAGTGTTGCATAGTTCAAACTTCCAACCAAGCTTTGATAGCTTGTGATGTCTTCAATTGGCTCTCCTTCATAAGCACTAAGCTTATGATTTTGCTCCATAGGTGTACCTACACACTTGGTATTTTCCATCTTGAACTTGACGAGCATGTCATGCACATACTTCCTTTGTGTGATGTATATACCTGAATCTGTGTAGGTCAACTCCAATCCAAGAAAATAAGTGAGTGGTCCGAGGTCACTTATTTTGAACTCCTCCTTCATTTGAGCCTTTACTTGTTTGATTCCTTCAAGATCATTGCCTTTGATAATAATATCATCAACATACACACATAAATAGATCACTTCAGATCCATTCCTCTTTATGAACAAAGAGGTATCCGCCTTGCTAGCTTTGAATCCTTGGTCCTGCAAATAAGTCACCAATCTGAAATTCCAAGCTCTTGGAGCTTGCTTCAATCCATACAAAGCTTTCTTTAGTTTGCATACATAGTTAGGATGATGTACATCCTCATATCCAGGAGGTTGTGCCATATACACTTCCTCAGAAATCCATCCATTCAAGAAAGCATTCTTTACATCAAGTTGATAAAGATTCCAATTTCTAGATGCAGCAAGACTTATGAGAACCCTAATTGTAGGCATTTTTGCAACAGGAGAGAAAGTCTCCTCATAATCAATACCATGGGTTTGAGCAAACCCTTTAGCAACTAACCTTGCTTTGTGTCTATTTATACTTCCATCTGGATTCCTCTTGATTTTGTATATCCATCGAGATGCGATTATCTTCATAGATGGCTTGTTAGGTACAAGCTCCCAAGTGTCATTCTCCTTCAAGGCTTCCATTTCTTCATCCATTGCATCTATCCAAGCTTTCTTGCTTTGTGCTTCTTCAAATGTGGTAGGTTCTTCATTGGTTGAATCCTTTGCAATGTAGATTGAGTGCTTGGTGACCAAAGAAGTATCATAACCAAACCTCTCTGGTTTCTTCTTCTCCCTTGAAGACCTTCTAAGTGGTTGATGTGAGCTCTCGGGTCCATATGTAGCATCCTGCATCTTTGCTTTACCTTTGTTCTTCCATAATAGCTTTAGTCTTTCCAAGTCTTCTAGGTCAATCTCCGAATCACTTTCTTCAAGCTGCTTTGGTTCCTTTGGTTGAAGTGATGGAAAATCTTCATCCAGGTCATATGGCAGCTTCACTTTCCTGTCATCATCAAACCATGATTTGTTTTCATCAAAAATTACATCTCTACTCACAGAAAATCCTTTATTGGTTGGATTGTACAATCTATATCCTTTTTGGTTTTGATCATAACCAATGAATACACACTTCTCTGCCTTGGGATCCAATTTTTCCCTCTTACTTGAGAAGGAATGTGAGCATAGGCTAAGCATCCAAAGATTTTGCAATGCTCCAGACTAGGTCTTCTTCCATTCCACACTTCATATAGAGTGGTTCCATCTAGTGACTTAGATGGAAGTCTATTTATGAGATATGTGGCTGTCGACACAGCCTCTGCCCATAGGTAGTTCGGCAATCCCTTTTCGTTGAGCATGGACCTTGCAGCTTCGACAATAGCTCTGTTCCTCCTCTCTGCTACACCATTGAGTTCGGGTGTATACCTTGTAGTGACTTCCCTTTTAATGCCTCTTTCATGCAAGAAGGCATCAAATTCAGAAGAGAAGTATTCTCCTCCACCATCTGATCTGAGTCTTTTCAAAGTCCTACCTGTTTGGTTTTCAACAAGAGCAATATACTTCTTAAAGCAATTAAACACTTCATCCTTGTGCTTCATGAAAAACAGAATGGTCCACCTGCTACAATCATCTATGAAAGACACATAATATCTTGAGCCTGATATAGATGGCTCCTTACTTGGACCCCACACATCCGTGTGCACTAGATCCAAAGGATTTTGATACATATATCCTTTCTTATTGAAAGGTTGTCTATGAGCCTTGCCGAGTTGACAAGCATCACACTTATAAATCATGTGTTGCCTTGTGATATTAGGCAAACCAAGTACACTTTGGTCCCTGCAAATCTGTTTGAGTGTCTTGTCACCAATGTGAGCAAGCCTTTTGTGCCATATCTCCAACTCTGTAAGAGTTTGAGATCCATAGCTAAACAAAGCTATGTTCTTTGTATCTTCCACTTCAAAAGTGAAAAGCCTTCCTATCTTTTCTCCTTTGGCAATCCTTCGAAAGCCTTGCCTTGGGTCTTCAACATATGCTCCAAATCGATTGAATCTAACCTGCAATCCTTTTTCAACAACCTGTCCAACACTTATTAAATTTTTGGTAATTGTAGGGACATACAAGACTTTGCTTAAGAGGTTCATATTCCCATCTGATGTCTTCACATTACCTATCTTCTCCACTGAGTGCTTTGTGTCATCTCCTGTCTGCACTTCATGCTTGTTATGAGGATCTTCCAAATCAGAAAGTAAAGCCACATTTCCTGCTACATGGTTCGAGCATCCTGAATCAATGTAAAATATGTGATCATCATCCTTACCCTTCTTCGCTGATAGATTCATAATCAATAATGAATCTTCTTGACTTTGGTCCTCTGCATAGTTATTGTAATCTCTTCTTCCTCTATGGCCACTTTGATAGTTGTTGTTGTTGTTGTAATTGTTGTTGTAGTAGTTGTTGTTGTTGTAGCCTCCATTGTATCTACCTCTATTTGATCCATAGCCACCTCTATTGAATCCTCTTCCTCTTGAGTTCCACGGGTTCCTGAAACATTCTTTAGTAGTATGGTTAGATAAGCCACATATGTTGCAAGGTTGAGATGATTGTTCTCCCCCTGCCTTGCTTTCCACCTCTGCCTCTTCCTCTAGCTCTTCCTCTACCTGCAAAGTTTGCTTGGAAAGAGCTTCCTTCATCTTCATTCTTCCTATTCTTTGACTTGTCCTTGACCTTAGCTTTATCAGAATATAAGGCAGAAGTTTGATTACCTCTTGAGGACTCACCACCTTTGCTAATCTTTGCTTCATGAGTGAAGAGTTGGCCCATGAGTGTGTTGAGGTCGGGTACATGCATATCCATGTATAAATCCATGGCTGTTGTGAATGACTCCCACTTGTCGTCTGCTTTGATTCCATTCATGATTTGTCTTATGATTTGCTCCTCTTCAATTACCTCTCCAATGCTTCCAAGTTGGTCGGAAATCCCCTTCATCTTTGTAACATAATCAGTCACATTTTGCTTCGGGCTTTTCTTCATTGTTGTGAACTCCATCCACAATTGGTTCTTCCTTGCTCGAATGTTGGAAGAGAAGAAAGAAGCAAGTGCATTCCAGGTCTCTCTTGATGTCTTGCATCCCTTGACATGAGGTAAAAGAAAATCAGAGATTGAGTTTAGAATATAGGACCTTGCAAGTGCATCCTTCGAACACCAATTTGAAAGTCCTTCCACTTCTTCATGTGATGGTTGCCCTTTGTTCCTCATGGTTGGCATTGCTTCATCTCTGGATATGAATCCATATAGATTCCTCCCTTGAAGGTAAGCCTCCATCCTTAGAGACCATGCCGGGTAGTTGTTTCGATCCAATTTGTCAATTGTTGATGGAAATCCATCTCCCATGTTGCTTGACTATGCTCTGATACCACTGTGAAGAGAGATGGTGGATGCAATCCAAAGATGAGTAGGTGCCGCTACAACCAGCTTCACACCAGCCAACTGAGACTTCAGAGTTGATTAGTAGACGCTTTGAGCTTCCTAAATCCACCAAAATATCAGCCAAGTACTTTGGAACATGTATCCCAAAAGTTTAAGTCAAGACAGACTAGTTGCGAAATGACTAGCTCCCAAAACTTGCTATTTTTGGACATACACCTGCTGGAAAAAATGAACAGTGCTCTCAACCTGGTAGGAATTAGAAAACTTCCTTTTGGGCATAGCAAATAGACTTAGCAAGCTTCCCAATCCAAGTTAAAACACTTCAAATGATGGACTGAGCACTGAGAACAAGTTTCATCAATTTCTGGAACATTCCCACAATTCTCGGGGCTCTCCAGAGATAGACCAGTAAGCAGTAAAATGCAGATAGCTCCAAAAGTATTAATCCAATGACCTTGAAAATTTATATGCACAAGCTATCTAACGCAAGTTAAATCACTGAAAAAGGTTCAGTAGAACTCGAGATATGACCTTCTGAAGTTACTGCTCTGAGTGAGTATAGCAGAGAACAAAACAGAGAAGTAGATGATAATAAATGTATAGATTCACATATGATTACAACCACATTGGCAATGAATCTTTGCACAATGGGAGTAGAATGATAGAGCTATGGAGTAAGCTCTTCAATCTCTACAAAATGACATGAAGTGGTCACGTACAAGGCTTGCTAATCGCCTCTTCCTTCTTGCTCCTTTTATAGCTATTCTTGGAGGGAGTTTTGAATTCCAATTCGAATGGCTCCACCTAAAAGTGATCCCCAAAGTTAGGAGATATTCCCTCAGCTCCAAAATTCATGATTTTAGGTAGATAGGGCCACGACTTTTCTTTTACATCATGGATGAGGTAAGTCATCCTTTTCCTTTTTTCTTTTTCCATTTACAAGAGATAAAATGTACTCTTTTACAAGAGGTGTTCACATGACTACTCATGTGACTTACAAATGAGGATAATATCAAATATATCAAGCATGTAGGCTTGGGTAAAATGCACCAACAAATATTGGGGTATCTTATAACAGCATAAGGATAACCCTATCATGTGGTTTCAATAAGCTGGTCAGTATATAATACAAAAACCGTGAAAGAAGATTAATTATTTGGAACACATCTCAAGAGATTTGAAGGGGAAATTCGGGGTTTAAAGTCATATGAACTCAAAAACATTGCGCCTATCACGCAGAGATGATAATCACAAGTTTTAATGAGCTTATATGCACACTAGTGATCTATTCATTTCTCCTTATTTTTTTGTTGATTTAATGATATCCTTAAATTCTAGATATTCTCTTCATATTCCATAGATTCATTTCTTTCATCTTCCATCGTTTTTTACCTTGCTTCATGTTTTGAAGCATTACGAAAAAGGACCTTCTGGTTTCTTTCAACTTCACTATGTTCCTTGGTAAAAATGTTGTTTTATTGCCCTCTTTTCTTTAACCTACTAAAGCCTAATTTGGATAAGTACTACATCTCGTTGCATTTCCTATAGCACTTTGTAGAATAAAAGGTAAGTATGTGCAATGAAATAATGTTATCTAGAAAGTATCTCATTCTCAATATCCCTCAGTTTTCCCATTATTAAAGTTAGAGATCCTTGCTTCCATGCAAATCCTTTGTTCTCCTTCCTTTGTTTTATTAGGAGAGATTCATTTGGCTTGGGGAGGCCCTTGCCCATGACTCTATTAGGATTGTTTTAATCATGTTGGAAACCCTCACAAAGATCAAGAACAAGATCGATTGAATTAAAAAAAAAAGAAAGCAAAAACAAAATTTCCAAACGTCTAATCAACTTGGTACTGCACTTGAGGGTTCTTCATGGTGGTGGATATAAAAAATACATCCTATTGAGTCGTGAACCTTGATGCCTTTGAGAAGTTGGAAGTCAAATAGTTTCTACTTGAATTCTATGCGTAGATCCTAGATATGTTGATACTTGATTTTCTAACCTATTTTCATCATTGCCATTTCATTAATGTAGTCTTGTCTTCAACAGTCCGTGCTACAATTAATATCCTTTCTAGAGGTTTTAGATCCTAATCTAGTTTAGGTGGTTGCAAGTATGGAGCTATTTGTGATATATCCTCTTCAAAGATTGGGTAAGATGGCGTGGTTGTTGACACTTTTTCTCTCAACTCTTGTATTTGAGCCTATAATGCTATAGTGGTGGCATGTATGGTTGCTATCTCTTGGCATAACTACTCAAGTTCCTAGTTAACACTAGTCTATTCTCCTTATGAACTCAACGACGCCCCCTTCTACAAGCTACCAGGATTAGAGCACTCCACATGATGCTTCAAGTGCTCCATACTATGTTCTTCATATAGCATATCCAAAGCATGATTTTTAAGCCTCATAAAAGCCAAAAGCTAGATTTCATAACTCCTTGTGGTATTTCTATTATGTCTCATGAAAACCCTGTTTTTAAGATTTTGTATGCTTGTAAAGTTTTCACGTGGCATAATATAAACCATAGGATAGGTATCACATGAGTTAATCTATTACTAACCTGTGGCAAATCTGCATTTCACTTAAAAACTTTGTTTTATATCAAATCTCCAAATTAGGTTTTGAATTTTCATACATAAATAGTTTTCAAATACCTAGGTGTTATATATCATTGTATAGCTCTTGAGGAGTACTATCACAATATATAGTAATAATTTTTTACCAAATTTTTACCATTTCACACACGCTAGAAATGATCCTATTTATGAAAATTTCTGAGGCCAAATTTATTCACCTACACGTGGGTTCCCTAGTGGAAGGTTGCCCCAATGAAATATTTTCTACGAATCCCCTATTAATTTGAAACCAAGGGATATACAAGGTAGATTATATATTTATTATTTGTAGTTGTCAAGTCTAGGTACCTCTAATTTTGCACATATCATGCATAAGAGATACATTGTTTCCATAACACCACGATATCCAAAGTTGAAGATGATCTCCTCCAAATAGATAGGCTCCAAGTTGTTGCATACCTTGTCAATAATGAATAAAACACAACTCCATCTCTCCAAGTTGAAGGGGCCTTCTTCTTCAAGCTAGCACCTAAGTAGAGAACTCAAGGTGATGATTGGCGTGCTCCATGCTATGTTCTTCATATGGCATATAAAAACCATGATTTTTAAGCCTAAAAAAGCCCAAAAGTTGGGTTTTGTAAATCCTGGTAGGATTTCCCTTGTGATTTATAGAAACCCTATTTTCATGATTTTATATGGTATCAAAGTTTTCATGTGGCATAATATAGGCCATAGGATAGATGTCAAATAATTTAATATTCTATTGGCATGTGGCAACTATGCTTTTCAGTTATTCCTCAAGAGGGAAGGAGGACTAGTTGTCATATATAGATGACTTGATTACAATAGGAAGTGATGATCCAGGTATCAATGGATAAAGGCTAAGCTTGGGAATGAATAAAAGATTTTAGATCTTAGAGTGCTCAAATATTTTCTTGAAATTGAAGTTATTTATGTAGAAAATGGTATTTATCTAGCTCAAAGGAAATACTTCTAGATGTACTTTATAAGTATTCAATGAGTGGATGTAAGCCACTCACACAACTTTTGGATCCAAACACTAAGTTATGTGTCGGTGAAGGGCAACCTCTTGAAGATATTTTAGCATATAGAGGCATGATTGGAGAGGTAATTATGCTACCATCACAGGACTTCACTTGTGTTATGTTGTAGGAGTTCTTT
>CM035424.1:147094167-147096667 GCA_020310875.1 Ceratopteris richardii | reverse complement strand
TCGCTTCCTTTGGGTCCCGGTAACCCCACTATGAAGTCCATGGATATACTATTCCAGTTATGATCTGGAACTTGTAACGGATGTAAAAGACCTGGTGTCTTTACCCTTTCTGCTTTGTTGACTTGACACATAAAGCATTGTTGAACATAAGTATGGATATCTCTGGCTAATTCAGGCCACCAAAATGTTCTTCTAACAAGCTGTATTGTCTTGTCAACACTAGGATGTCCTGCGCAAGGAACATCATGGTTATCATGCATTACTTTCTTTCTCAAATCCCGGGAATCTGGCACACAAACCTTTCCTTTCCGCTTCACTATTCCATTCTCCTGTGAGAAAGTAGAATACGAAATGGACTTGTTTGCTTTAGTAGAAGAAGAAACAGCTGGAACTGTCCCATCTCCTAAAATAGAGTCATCACTAATGGCTCTAACTATCTGTAACAA
Organism: Ceratopteris richardii; assembly: GCA_020310875.1. Classification (NCBI taxonomy): domain Eukaryota; kingdom Viridiplantae; phylum Streptophyta; class Polypodiopsida; order Polypodiales; family Pteridaceae; genus Ceratopteris; species Ceratopteris richardii. The sequence continues at coordinate 147,096,221 of CM035424.1, read as the reverse complement.
ATATGGATCTTCCACCTGTGCTTCCTTAATTTCTTGAAGCAATGAACTTTCTAAAACTGTAAAGCTCATTTGATACATTATACGAGATAATGCATCAGCTACTATATTTTCTTTGCCTCTTCTATACAAGATTTCCATATGAAATTCTTGCATGAGCTCAGCCCAATGAGCTTGTCGGCCTTGAAGATCTGGCTGACTACAAAAATACTTAAGTGTATGATGATATGTGAATACCTTAAAGTCTGCACCATAAAGATAGTATCTCCAAACTTTAAGTGCATGCACCACCGCATACAACTCTTGTTCATGCACCGGCCAATTGCGTTGTGCACTAATTAACTTCTTACTTTCAAAAGCTATTGGCCTGCCATCTTGACTCAAAACTGTGCCTATGGCTATGCCGCTAGCATCGGTCTCTAACTCAAATGGTTTCTGAGGATCCACCACTTTGAGTATAGGAGCCTCTGAAACAGCTTGTTTCAGAGTATCAAAACTCTCTTGCTGCTCTTGCTTCCATGCAAATGGAATTTTGCCTTGAAGAAAGTTCGTCATAGGTGCTGCTATCGACGAATATGAAGAGACGAATTTCCGATAAAAACCGGAAAGTCCTAAGAATGATCGTAACTGCCCCTCATCCTGAGGAGTAGGCCATGCTAAAATAACTGATACCTTCTTGGGATCCATCTGAACTCCATCGGCGGAAATCACATGCCCTAGATAATCTATCCTCGGAAGAAATAATTGTGTCTTCTCTGGATTTACATACAGCTTATTTTCCTTTAAAATATTCAACACAAACCTTAAATGATTTTCATGCTCATGCACAGTTCTACTATACACTAGCAAATCATCCAGGAAATCAACAACACACTTTCCTATGAAAGGTCTTAAAATATCATTCATTAACATCATAAATGTAGCTGGAGCATTTGTCAAACCAAAAGGCATGACCAAATACTCATAATGACCAAAACGGCTCATGAAAGCCGTCTTATGTACATCATGATCTTTTACTCTAATCTGATGATAGCCACTCTTTAAATCTATCTTGCTAAATATAATGGCTCCACCTAAAGCATCCAAAAGATCATCAATCAGGGGCATAGGATATCTGTGTCTAATAGTGATCTTATTGAGTGCTCGATAATCAACACACATCCTATAAGATCCATCCTTCTTTTTCACAAGAAGAACTGGAGCGACAAAGGGTGAATAGCTGGGTCTAATCAGCCCTTTTTGAAGATACTCGTCCACGACCTTGCGGACTTCATTTTCCTCCTGCAAACTCATTCGAAATGGTGGCCGAGCGATCGGACTCGCTCCTGGTACCAATTCGATTCTATGCTCTATATTCCTACAAGGAGGCAAACCTGATGGTAATTCCTTTAAAAACAACTCTTGGAATTCTGCTCTCACTTTAGCTGAAAGTGCTGGAGCATTCCAACTTGAGTCTCCATGACTGCATGAATCCATCTCAACGTACGACAAATACATGAAATAAAGAAAATAGATATACTTACAATCAATTTTGAGCAACTTGGTAGCAGTCACCAATCGCGTCTCTTGGAGATCTAGTTCTCCACGGATTAGTAATCTCCTTCCCTCATGCTCAAACTGATACACATGCGAAGCAAAATCAATGATTGGTTTCTTCCTCGCATGCCACTTCTTACTAAGAACTATGTCAAAACGAGCCAATCTCGCTATCTCAAAGTCCAATCTGTCCTCATAGGACTGGATCTGAATAGGAAGATCAACTACTCGTCTATCCCAAGTCTCATTTCCCTTTCCATCAGCTAGCTCTACGGTATAAGTATAATCTGACTGTACCGTATCTAAGCATAATCTCTTGACTAATCGGGAACTAATAACATTATGAGTCGAACCTGTGTCAAAGAGTACCTTGATAGGCTGTCCTGCCACGACTCCTCTCATAACAATAAGCTCAGTATCTGGGAACCGGTATCCTTTCTGTGCCACTGGCGAAAGCACAGCATCTGGCACAGTCGGAACCTTTTTAGTGATCGTCATAGCCACTATGGGAGATGATAATG